>ONZH01010121.1:0-43948 GCA_900303285.1 Rhinella marina | reverse complement strand
GGTTGCACACCACAGTCCGTCGGTCATCCTCACTTTCTTTAAAAAACCTCCAGACTTGCGAACATCTAGGCCTCGGCACGGGAGCTTGACTCCGTGAAACAGTTGCTGATCTACCTGCTCTGGCCCTGCTTCTCCCTCTGGCCACCCCACTGCCTCTTCCAACCTGTTCAGGTGCTGCACTTGCCTCCCCCTCAGAAGCACTGTCTTGAGTTGGATTACCAACCCAGCTCGGGTCAGTCACCTCATCATCCACCAGCTCTTCCTCCGATCCCTCACTCTGCTCCCCCCTCAGACTTACTGCCCTGACAACAACGTCACTGTCTGACAACCGTGTCTCATCATCATCATCTGACACCTCTTCACGCACTACTTGCACTAAGTCCACACTCTCATCACCCACAGACTGCGAAAGTTCTAAATTTTGGGCATCGGGACAGAGCAAATGCTCAGGTTGCTGTTGAGCAGTGGTTTGTGTCTCTGGGTAGGGTCCTGAAAAGAGTTCCTGTGAGTATGCCAGATCTGAATCCATATTTTACATGGGGGGGGCAGGCTGGGGGGAAGGAGGTTGAGCTGGAGGAGCCAGAGGTCTACTCCCTTGGCTAGCGTGGGTGGACTGCGTGGAAGACTGGGTGGTGGATAAATTACTGGACACATTGTCCGCTATCCACGTCATCACCTGTTCGCACTGTTGTGGTTTCAATAGTGGTGTACCACGTGACCCAGTAAGTTGCGAGATGAAGCTAGGGAGCGAAACTCTGCGGTGTTCCACTGCTCCCTCATCAGCATGTACAGTGTCACCCTGCCCAGGACCACGGCCTCTGCCCCCTACAGTATTTGAACGCCCACGCCCTCGTCCCCTTGGGTTCAACATTTTCTATATTCACCAAACTGTCCAATTAATATCTGAGGCCAAAACCGTATTCAGTACACAGTAGAATTACTATCTGAGGCAAAAAAATGTAGTCTTTAGACTCCAGACTGTAATATATATATAACTGAGAATAAAAACGTATTCTCTAGACTGCGGCTAGTGTACCTAACACCTCACAATTGTTCACTGGACTGTAGTTTATATAACTGAGAATAAAAACGTATTCTCTAGACTGCGGCTAGTGTATCACACACCTCACAATTGTTCACTGGACTGTAGTTTATATAACTGAGTCAAAAAACTTATTCTCTAGACTGCGGCTAGTGTACCGCACACCTCAAAATTGTTTACTGGACTGTAGTTTACATAACTGAGAATAAAAACCTATTCTCTAGACTGTGGCTAGTGTACCGCACACCTCAAAATTGTTTACTGGACTGTAGTTTACATAACTGAGAATAAAAACGTATTCTCTAGACTGCGGCTAGTGTACCGCACACCTCACAATTGTTCACTGGACTGTAGTTTATATAACTGAGAATAAAAACGTATTCTCTAGACTGCGGCTAGAGTATCGCACACCTCACAATTGTTCACTGGACTGTAATATATATAACTGAGAATAAAAACGTATTCTCTAGACTGCGGCTAGTGTACCGCACAATTCACAATTGTTCACTGGACTGTAGTTTATATAACTGGGAATAAAAACGTATTCTCTAGACTGCGGCTAGTGTACCGCACACCTCACAATTGTTCACTGGACAGTAGTTTATGTAACTGAGTGAAAAAACTTATTCCCTAGACTGCACTACAGATCCCAGGAAGCCAAGGTACAGCAGCAGCAAAAATGAGTACTGAGAGGACTTTGGGCAATTTCATTGGGGTCTGTGTGGACCATGTGCTGTCCCCTTCCTGCCTAACCACATTCTAATTTCACGCCCTAACAGTGTGCAGCCAAGATGGCGGTAGCTGCACTACAAGTCCCAGCCAGCAGCCTTGAGGAGACCAAAAAAAAAGGTGCTTGTAGCCCTTAGAAGGGCTGTTGGGTTCTTTGTGGGTGATTCCTGCCTAACCAACATCCAAATTCAGGCCCTAACACTCTCCCTGACAGACAGCAGCTCTATCCCTAATCTCATGCAGACAGCGTATGACGCGAGCAGCGCGGGACCAGATTCTTATATTCCCAGGTCATCTGATCTGGCCAGCCAATTCCTGCTATCGACTTGTAGGGGCCCCACGTGATGCTAGGAGGTACCAAAGACTCTCCTGCATGTCGATTGGCTGAAAAAAGGCGGCTAACATGCAGGAAGAGGAAGTTGCCATTTCCTCGAGGATCGCAATATGCTCGTCCGAGTAGCGAGCATATGCGAATACACTAATGCTCGAACGAGCACCAAGCTCGGACGAGCATGTTCGCTCATCTCTAGTGGGTATGTTTAGGAGCTCCCTTGGCAAGTGGCAGCTAGAGTACAGTATAAAGCTATTTTTCATAACAAGTTTTTGGAATGTATTGCAGATGAGTTTTGGGTCCTGTATTGTCAGAAAAATGAATAGAGAATACTTTTTCAAATCCAAGGATACAAAAATCACAAAAGATTATGAAATTAGACTAATTTTTGTTTAATGCTCACTTCAAAAAGATTGAACACAGTATCAAAACACATTGGCCTTTAATAATGAATGACAAAATCCTTGGCCCGTCACTTTCCAAGTTACCGTTAATTACTTACACTAAAGCCCCTAATTTAGGCCTTAAGGTTGCCCTATCCATAAGCATGAAAACTACTTCAAAAATAGCTGGCTCACAACTAAAGGTTTCCATAGATGTGGACGCTTTTCAAATTCCCAAACTACCACATTTTCCAGAAAACGATAGCAGTACAGTCAACTACTAATACACATCTGCACAAAATAGATGAATGCTTAACCTGTGATTCAACTGACATAATTTATCTACTTCAATGTCCTTGTAGAAAGCAATATATTGGAAGAACAAAGAGATCCCTGAAAAAACGTGTTTCTGAACACATAAACAACATAAGAAAAGGATATGAATTACACTCGGTGTCTAAACATTATAAAGAATCACATAACCAAGATCCCAAATCCCTTGTTTTTGTTTCACTAGAAAGAGTAGCAAAACATCGGAGGGGAGGGCACCATATAAAAAACATGTCACGGCTGGAAGCAAGGAGAATATTTGAGTTTAATACCATGATGCCGGGCGGGTTAAACGGAGAAATGGAAATCTTTAGATTCCTATAAATTATATACTTACCGCAAATTTTATACTTAACGCAAATTCCTGAAATACTGTATTTCCAGACCATCGACAAAACTCCTTGACCTTTATCAAGCAGATTAGGGACAGGTGCCCTTCTGGGACGGGGCATCGGAGTCAGGCTGTCACTACCAGCACCCCGATCCCCACTCCCGGGGAGGCCCCCGTCCTCCCATATGTATCAACCAAATTCCAGCCTAACAGAGAAAACACAGAAGAAATAAAGAAATAATATAAGAGTGTACATTTAGAAATCACACATAAGCTAAAAGAGAAATAATAACAAAAAGAAATAAAAAAGAATCAACAACACAAAAATAAGAGAAAATATAGAACATAGGAAACAATGGAGAGTAAAAATCCCACTTAACTGTTTTAAGAGCTATTAAACTACTTGGCTTCCAATATAAATAAAATTATGTTTGAAAATGAGTAGAGATGAGCGAATCGAAGCGGCAATATTCGTGATTCGCACGAATATTGCCCGCTTCGGCTCGGCTCGGCATCCCGAGGCAGCGCGGACTCGTGATTATTCGTGCGTCACTGCAAGTTTGAAATGCCCGTTTTTTTCAGCCAATCAGCATCAAAGGGAAGCCTCTGGGAACGCCTGCTGTGATGTAACAGCCCCTATACCTCCCCAGCAGTGATTGGCTGGCAGTGATATGTGACCTAAATTTACATAAGGTAGGGACCTGCAGCATCAGCCTCATTGTGCTTTTGGAAGGAGAAGAGACAGACAGTGTTAGGCCTAGTTCACACTTCAGTGATTTCCATCAGTGATTTTTAAACCAAAACCTGGAATGGAGCCTCTATAGATAAGGTAGAATAGAAAGATCTACACTTGTTCTGTGTTTTTGATCTGCACCTGGTTTTGGCTGAGAATCACTGATGGAAATCACTGACCAAATACTGAAGTGTGAACTAGGCCTTAGCTAGTGTAGTGTGTGCAGCAAGCAGTTAGTTAGGAGTTAGGTTAGGAAGCCCCAACAGTCCTTTTAAAGACTATACTCTGAAGAACAGTATACAGTATATACTGTAAGCCTGTATTCTGTGTAGGATAGGAAGCCCCAACATTCTTTTTAAAAACTAATTGATTCTGTGAAGAAAACTATACAGTATATGCTGTAAGCCTGTATTCTGTGCAGAGCTGTGCCTGGTACACTTTGTCCAGCCACATAGCTCAAACTATACATCTGTAAACAGATATATTCCTGTGCATGACTGTTCAGTGACTAAGGTATACATTTCATCAGCCTGCTATATACCTCACAGTCTATAGATACCGTATTGATCTGTAGATTCCAGTTTTATTTGCGCAAACTGCATAAATTTTTTTTTGGGATAGGTGTGAAAAATAATTTTACCTGCGTATCTATATTGTCCGTTGAATTTCACTGATCTGTAATACACGGTGCAGTGAGTTGGGAAAATTTTCATCAGCCTGCTATATACCTCACAGTCTATAGATACCGTATTGATCTGTAGATTCCAGTTTTATTTGCGCAAACTGCGTAAATTTTTTTTTTGGGATAAGTGTGGAAAATAATTTTACCTGCGTATCTATATTGTCTGTTGAATTTCACTGATCTGTAATACACGGTGCAGTGAGTTGAGAAAAAAATTTCATCAGCCTGCTATATACAGTACCTCACAGTCTGTAGATACCGTATTGAATCTTTACAATTATAATAATATAATACTGCTACTGTGCACATGGAGAACCCCAGGGTCAGGGGGAGAGGGGGAAGAGCTGTGAGAGGTGGAAGAGGTGGTCATGGAGGGAGAGGTGGGAATCGTGGTGGTGCTGTGGTCAGCGGTGATCACCGTGGTGTGCGTGGTGACACAGTGCCGGCTGCTGTGGGTACAGTGGAAACACGTAAGGTAGGGCAGCGTCCTACAACTCTGACAGACCCCAAACAACAACAGGAGGTGGTTCAGTGGATTGCAGAGAGCACGTCCAGCCACGTTTCGTCTGCCCCCTCATCCAGCCAGTCGACTTCTCTGACCCAGGGTGTCTGTCCTCCAACTCGCCCTCCTTCTCCCCAGCTAGAACCCTCTAGGGGTATGTCCCACGGACAAAATTTATCCATGGAACTCTTCAGCCACCACTTCCCTGATGTGCCAGTGGACGAGCTGCTATGCCCTGATTCTCAGGACCTTTTGCTGTCTCCGGGTTATGAGAGTGGGGAGTTAGCAGTGGCGTCTGAGGAGCTGGTGGAAGATGACGATGAGACACTGTTGTCAGAGGTAGTTGTCAGGGATGTCACTGTGGAGTCTGAGGAAGACCTGGGGGATGATGAGGGGACAGATCCTACTTGGGTGGATGAGGCAACTGGAGGCAGTGGTTCAGACTGTGAGACGACATCAGCACCACAAGCTGTTGAGAGAGCCAGAGGGCTGTGACGAGGGAGAAGCCAGGGCCGAGTCACTACTTCCCCAAGTGCTCCTAGAGGTCACGCTCCAGCCCGTACTATGCGCCACTCCTTAGTTTGGGAGTACTTTAAGGATGATGAGGCCGATCCTCGTTTGGCGGTGTGCAAGCTGTGCCACACGTCAATGAGCAGGGGTTCAAAACGCAACAACCTGACCACTAGTAGCCTGCGCAAACATTTGGAGAGAAAACACCCTACCAAATGGTTTGCACTTCTGTCAGCTGGTGACGTTGACACAGTTAGTCCAGCAACTGTGTCTCGTCCAAGCCAGGACGTTGCAGCCTCCAGCCCCGAAAGGACCCCTCCAGCTCCATCTCCCTCCCTCTCCTCCACTCATGTGTCCCAGTGCGGCATTCAACTGTCTCTACCGCAGACATTTGAACGCAAGCGCAAGTACGCAGCCACCCACCCCCATGCGCAAGCTCGAAATGTGCACATCGCCAAGCTGTTGAGCCTGGAGATGCTGCCCTATAGACTGGTAGAGACTGAGGCTTTCCGCAACCTGATGGCGGTGGCTGTCCCTCGGTACTTGGTCCCCAGCCGCCACTATTTTTCCCGATGTGCCGTCCCAGCCCTACAATAGCACGTGTCATAGAACATCATATGTGCCCTGACCAACACAGTTACTGAGAAGGTCCATCTAACAATGGACATGTGGACAAGTGCTGGCGGGCAAGAACACTATATCTCACTTGGGTTAACTTGGTGGAGGCTGGGACTGAGTCTGACTCTGGGGCCGCTCATGTGCTGCCCACACCGAGGATTGCGGGGCCTGCCTCGGTCACAGTTTCTCAGGCTTATTATGCCTCTTCCCTCAACCCCTCCTCCTCCTCCTCTTCTCAATTACCATCCATGAGCACGGCACCTTCAGTCGGTAGCTCCAGGCGCAGGTGCACTTCTGTGGGTAAGCGCCAACAGGCAGTGCTGAAACTGCTGAGCTTAGGTGACAAGAGGCACACCGCCCAAGAGCTGTTACAGGGCATCACGGCGAAGATGGATCTTTGGCTGGCGCCGCTGAACCTCAAACGAGATATTTTTGTGTGGCAAAGGGCATAACCTGGTGGCGGCTCTGAAACTCGGCAGACTCACACATGTGCCATGCCTGGCCCACGTGTTCAATCTTGTGGTTCAGTGGTTCCTCAAGACCTACCCCAATTTGTCTGAATTACTCACCAAGGTGCGACGCATCTGTGCGCATTTCCGTAAGTCAACCACAGATGCTGCCACCCTCAGGGCAGTGCAACGGCACTTACAACTGCCAGCTCACCGACTGTTGTGCAACTTGCCCACACGATGGAATTCCACATTACACATGTTAGCCAGGGTTTACCAGCACCGCAGAGCCATTGAAGACTGCCAGATGACAACTTTCACGAGAACTGGAAGTCAGGTTCCTCAAGTCTACAATGAGGAGTGGACGTGGATGTCTGATATCTGTCAAGTGCTAAGCCACTTTGATAAGTCAACACAGATGGCCAGCGGCGATGACGCCATTATCAGTGTCACCATCCCGCTGCTTTGTCTGCTGAAAAAGTCACTGCTCAGCATGAAGTCAGAGGCTTTGCGCTTGTCACAGGAGATGGGGGAAGAAGATACGTTGCTTGATAGCCAGAGCACCCTCGGGTCTGTTTCTCAGTGCGTATTGGAGGAGGAGGAGGAAGAGGAGGAAGAGGAGGAGACTGTTGGCGAGACTGAAGAGGGTACCTATGCTCATTCCTTCTTATCTGTTGAGCGTGTATGGGCTGAAGAGGAGGAGTTGGAGGAGGAGGAAATGGAGAGTCAGCCTACTGAGGAAAGGGAATTCTTGCGCATTGGGACTCTTGCGCACATGGCTGACTTCATGTTAGGCTGCCTTTCCCGTGACCCACCCTTAATAATATATTTGCCAACACCGATTACTGGGTGTTTACCCTCCTGGACCCCCTGTACAAGCAGAACTTTTCCACTCTCATTCTTGTAGAGGAAAGGAGTACGAGAGTGAATCAATATCAACAGGTCCTGGTGCACAAGCTGAAACTATCCTTCCCATCTAACACCACTAGCAGCAGAGGACGTGGTTCTGTGGGCCAACTAGCGGGGGAGAGGAGGCGAGAAGGCAGCTTGTCAAGCACTGGCAGGGGAACACTCTCCAAGGCCTTTGCCAGTTTTATGTCACCCCAGCAAGACTAGGTCACCCGTCCCCAGTCTAGGCAGAGTAGGGGGGAGCTGTTCAGAAAGATGGTGAGGGAGTACCTAGCTCACCATACCAACGTCCTGCGTGATCACTCTGCTCCATACAACTACTGGGTTGCAAAGCTGGACACTTGGCCCGAACTGGTGCTATACACCTTGGAGGTGCTGGCCTGCCCTGCCGCTAGCATGTTGTCAGAGCGGGTGTTCAGTGCAGCTGGTGGCATCATCACTGATAAGCCTACACGCCTGTCAAATGACAGCGCTGACAGGCTGACGCTTATTAAAATGAATAAAGCCTGGATTCACCGGAATTCAAATCTCCACCGGGGGAAAGCAGCTCAACATGAAGATTCTTCCTGTATCCTCTCCTCTCCTCCTTCTCTTCTTACACAAACGCTGAGCCAACAGGCAATTTTTTAGAGGGCCTACTGGCTCTGTTTTCAAACAATGTTTACAGTGGGCCACCTACAGGCTCTCTCTCCAATCAATTTTTTAGGAGCGTCAACTACAGACACTCAAAAAATTTTTTAGGAAAGTCAACTTCAAACAGCCATTTGACTGCAATCTCAGTCTGCCAAAGGCATTGCTGGTGTCACCGGCATGCTGTGTCAGGCTACATTTTTGGGTGGTTCACCTGCTACCTTAGTCTAACTTGGTCACTCTGGGTTCACCGCCATGCTGTGTCAGGGAAAATTTTTATGTGGTTCACCTGCTACCTCAGTCTCACCTGGTCACTCTTGTCACCGCCATGCTGTGTCAGGGTAAAATTTTATGTGCTTCACCTGCTACCTCAGTCTCACTTGGTCACTCTGTTGTCACCGCCGTGTTGTGTCAGGGTAATTTTTTGGGTGGCTCACCTGCTACCTCATCTAACTTGGTCACTTGTTGGTGTCACGGCCATGCTGTGTCAGTCTAAATTTTTGGGTGGCTCACCTGCTACCTCATCTAACTTGGTCACTCTGTTGTCATCGCCATGCTGTGTCAGGCTAAATTTTTGGGTGGTTCAGCTGCTATCTTAGTCTAACCAAGCCACTCTGGGGTTCACCGCCATGCTGTAAACTGCAATCTCAGTCAAACTATGTGATTTAGGAGTTCACCACCAAGGTGTGCCAGACTACAATTTTAGCGGGTTCACCTGCAAGTCATTCAGGGGTGCACCACCATTATTTTTCAAACCAATTGTTTCTGAGGGTCACATCCAGGCTCTCACCCACGATTTTTTGGAGGCTCGCCACTACACTGTCGCCCAAAATTGTCTTGAGGGTCACTGGAGGCCTCTGCCCCACAACTTCAATGAGGGTTACTACCCAGCCCTGGCACACAAACATTGTCTTGAGGGGCACTAAAAGGCTCTGCACCCACCCACGTGTGGAGACTAATGGGTGGATGCATTGTGTGTCTTAGCCCGTCTGGAATTAGGAAAGCTGGGCACTGTGCTTGGAGGTCTTTGTGTCTGCTGTGGACAGGGTGGGTGTTTGCTCATCTGGGATGGGGAGAGCTGGGCACTGTGCTGGGAGAACTTTGTGTACGCTGTGGACTACTGGGTGGGTGCGGGGAGGGAGACGGTTATGCCTGCGTCCTGGGGCGGGGGATAGGACAGCAGTGCCAGCATGGCCAGTGGTGTCACCCGCAGGCGGTGATGGACTTTTGTTGCACCTTGTTGGGTGCTTTCCTAACGTGTACCAGTGCATGTGCCTTGCCTATCTTGGTCTGGGTCAGCACAATTGTCTTGAGGGTCACCACCAGGCTGTTGCCCAGAATTTGGCGTAATGGTGCGATTAGGCAGCCTCAGAGGCATCTATGCATGCTGTCACTGCTGTTTCCTGTCCATTTCCGTGGTGTTTCCATCATTTTATGAGGTTTTCACGCAACCTTCCCTGTGCAGAGCTTTGGTCCCTTGCAAAAAATGCTCGAGTCTCCCATTGACTTCAATGGGGTTCGTTATTTGAAACGAGCACCCGAGCATCAGGAAAAATTCGACTCGAATAACGAGCACCCGAGCATTTTATTGGTCGCTCATCTCTAAAACAGACACAATAGTTGAATAGTCAGGCAAACAAAGGTCAAACCAGGAGTGTACGTCAGGATCCGAGGATGAGGCAAAAGCAAGGTCGAGGTCACAAGCTATAGGTCAGGTAATACGGCAGGTCACAAGTAGAAATACGCACAGCACTGCAAGGAAGGAACTTCAATAACAGGCAACTTGCTAGGCAGTTGCCATCTTTAAATAGCCCACCCAGGATCATGTGATGTGGCCAGCATCACATGACCTGAGGCGGAGCATTGCTGCCAAAACAATATGCAAAGTAGAAAACCCAAAAGAAAATTAACTGATGAAGTACTGGCTGACCAGACCAGCACTTCAATTCCCTACTGCTCGTCTCTAGGGGGGCGGAAAGGTCCGGCGGCGCTGCACAGAGTTACAGTAACTCCCTGGATCAATAACCCATTTGTAGTAACTATAACCTGTAATATTATTACACTCCAGAAAAACATCCAGGCCCCTCTTGAACTCTTTTATTGAATTCACCATCACCAACTCCTCAGGCAGAGAGATCAATAGCCTCAATGCTCTTACAGTAAGGAATCCTCCTCTATGTTTGTGTACAAACCTTCTTTCCTCCAGACGTAGAGGATGTACCCTCGTCATAGTCACAGTCCTGGGAATAAATAGATGATGGGAGAGATCTCTGTACTGACCCCTGATAAACGTACTGTAGTTATTAGATCTCCCCTCAGTTGTATTTTTTTTCTAAAGTGAATAACCCTAATTTTGATAATCTTTCTGGGTACTGTAGTCCACCCATTCCAGTTATTACTTTAGTTTCCCTCCTCTGAACCCTCTCCAGCTCTGTTATGTCTGCCTTGTTCACAGGAGCCCAGAACTGTACACACACAGTACTTCATTTGTTGTCTGACTAGTGATTTGTAAAGTGGCAGGACTATGTTCTCATCAACGCAATCTATGCCTCTTTTGATGCAACCCATTATCTTAATCCGGAGGAACACTCCCTGTCAATATAGTGTCCTTTAATATCAGAAATACGGGGATGTATGCCATCTGGTCCTGGCGATATGTCTTATTTAAGCTTTTTAAGATGCCGCTGTACTTCTTTCTGGGTCAGACCAGGGCACTTTTAATGGGGAATTTACTTTTATATTCTGCATTTCTTCTAACAGTTTATTATCCTCAGTGAATACAGTAGATAAAAAAAATTTAATAGCTTTGCTTTCTCCTCACCGCTCTCTGCAACTCCCCCCTCATTAGGGTGATGCCTTCAGATTTATACTGTTTACTATTTATAAAATTGAAGAACATATTAGGGTTAGTTTTACTCTGTTTGGCAATTAATCTCTCGGTCTCTAGTTTGGCTGTTTTTATTTGCCTTTTACATATTCTATTTTTTTTTCCTTATAGTTTTTCAATGCTTCCTCGCTCCCCTTCTGTTTTAGTGATTTAAATGCTTTCTTTTTGTCATTTATTGCTTTCTTTACTTTTCTATTTAACCACATTGTTTTTTTTCTTGTTTCTTAATCTTTTATTCCCATAAGGTATGTAACTCTCACAATTCGATATTAGGAAATTTAAAAATCTCTCATTTTGTTGCTGTATGGCCTCTCTTAGTTGGCAAAATTTTGCTTTTTTGAAGTTTGGTATTTTTGTTCCTCCCTGAAGAAAAACTCTTTTGAATGACAATTGGAAGGTTATTACTTTATGGTCAATATTTCCCAGGTGTCCCCCAACAAGCACATCTGTTGTTCTGTCGGGTCTATTGGTTAGTAATAATTCCAGTATGGCTGTCCCTCTAGTCGGGTCCTGAACCAGTTGGGAAAGGTAATTGTCTTTGGTTATTGCCATGAACCTGTTTCCTTTATGAGATGTGCACATTTCAGTTTCCCAGTCTATATCAGGGTAATTGAAGTCCCCCATAATAACCTCATTATGATCTGCTGCTTTACCTATTTTGTTTAGTAGTAGATTTTCTGTGGACTCTGGTATATTAGGTGGCTTATAATAAACTCCTATTAGTATTTTATTATTGTTTTTGCCTCCATGTATTTCTACCCTCAGTGACTCCACATGTTCATGTCCCTCACTTCTATCTTCCCGGAGTGTGGGCTTTAGACAGGACTTTACATAAAGGCAGACCCCTTTTTATTAACCACATGTAACACTGCCATATTATACGTCCAAAATCTTCTTATTGGCTTCTCTCTTTCCCTTAGGTCCACCTCCACCATCATCGGAAAACATTCCAGCAATGTCAAATTACCTATCAACCCCAACCCCTCCAACGGCCTGGCCTACGCTCCCGACATCAATGAGACCAGAGAATTACACCAAAGCCATCACCACCAGCTGCGTCCATATAAAGAAACAAATCGACATTATACACGTCCAAGTCTTGACAAATCACCCTACAGTTAAAAACCTGCATGGTCCTCATCACTCGTATAAAATGATGAGCTTATCACACACCTTGAATGGACAAGGACAAACGCTGCCAAAAGGTACTGCCCATTGGCAAAACCCTAAAAGGGAAGTTCAACAAACCCAACAAAACCTGGAGTTGACATGAATTCACCTTCGTGGCTAATACGAACTGACTCACCATTGGCACCAAACTATTCAATTTGTCCTGGGGTAGACTAAAGACCATATGACAGTGTCATTCTCCACTAAAAATAATAAACATGTATATCTTGTCGTATCCATAGTGAGAAGAACCCCCAGGCCGGACATTAATATGCGGAAAGTCTGCAGAGATGACACTGTGTAGAAAAGACTTAAAGGGTTTCTGTCACCAGTTTTTTTCGGTATGAATCAGGCTGACATTAGAGATGTGCTAATGTCACCTGATTCCAAATATATATCTGTTTTATGCCCCCATTTTTATATAAAATGAACTTTTATTTTATGCTAATAAGGCCTCTAGGTGCAAGGGGCGTTAACCCTGCTCCTAGAGGCTCTGTTGATTGACAGGACCAGGCAGAGAAGAAACACTCCATTCACCATAGCTTGCAAGGACCTTCAATGATGTCATGACCATGTGATCAGTCACATGGTTTAGGAGGAGACAGGCTGTTTGTGTGATCCTAACCATGAGACTGATCACATGGTCATGACATCATTGAAGGTCCTTGCAAGCTATGGTGAATGGAGTGTTTCTTCTCTGCCTGGGCCCGTCAATCAACAGAGCCTCTAGGAGCAGGGGTAACGCCCCTTGCACCTAGAGGCCTTATTAGCATAAAATAAAAGTTCATTTTATATAAAAATGGGGCACCAGTAAATAAAACAGATATATATTTGGAATCAGGTGACATTAGCACATCTCTAATGTCAGCCTGATTCATACCAAAAAAACTGGTGACAGAAACCCTTTAACCCACAAACAAAAAGTCATCTAAGTAAAGTAGCAGGGAGACACAACCCATTTCGTATCTTACTGTCCATTCTAAAAAGGAATTAAATACTGTGAAAAAAATAGCATGAAATGGAACATCCCATGCACAAACCTAAGTCCACAAAATATTCCCCTTCCAAAAAATAGCCAAGCAAAGGAAAAAAGTAATAGGTATACTGGCAACAGGCAAAAGACGGACTCAATGTCCGACTTCACCACTAATGCCCTAGGTCCCACTGAACATACTAACGGAATTGCCCTATCGAATGACGTATAGGAAACCACTGCATCCACTTTTTAGTGATACCATCATTGACTGAATTCCTAGGCAGAAATGAAAGATGGTGAATTAAATGGTGAGCCTAAACTTACCCATATCCTTGGAACTAACCCAAAAGGTGATAGTCTCAAATTAGGAAAAGTCGGTTCCAAAAACAGACCCGCCATACACCCTTATGCCACCGCCTTCATGACTTGTCTCTGGTCACTCATATATTGTCTTTAACTGACAACGACTTCTGCTTATGCGGGATAAAAAAGCCTTGGGTAAAACCTTTTTGGGTTTACTCATGTAGTGTCAGGTGGATGAGTCAAAGGATCCAGAGCAATTGACCTATTAAGATATTGTGTTAGTGAGTACATACTCCATGGTGGTGTGATGTGATGGTGCTGCATAGTTTTGTTGGTGTTTAGTAGTTAGCCCGTCAGTTGGTTGGACCTCAAAGTGACCGATGTCTGTATCCAATTGATCTTGGCTCAACACCTATAGCGTCCCTTTCAGGGAAGCCCTACTGCACCGGGTGAGCAGACTGGTGCATTGTCCTTCAAGCCCTTTGGAACTTGATGGTTGTATAAAGAGGCATTGCTGCTTGATGCCACCTGCGAGTTCTTTCATGAGTGACCCATATTCCAGGGGGTCATTCGGCAGTCCTCTGTTTCCGACATTAACATCAACCTGGCAGGTTGGGTATTTCTGATTCAGCAGAGAGCCCTGGTGAAAGAGCTGGTTCTTCGGGATTGGTTTGAAGTGCACCCCAGGAAGGAAAGCTTGAAGGCCTGTAACCATTTCCCAAAGGTTTCATCAACTTTTGACTTTTTATCTGAACCCCTATCAAAGGAATGTTTCCCTCACCCCATCTGTTGTCTCAGCACTGACATGACAGCAAAGCATGCACGATCATCTCTTTCTACATACTGAACACACCTGTAATCTCCGTTCTTTGCTGTGTAGACAGTGCAACCCCTTCCAACCAGCAGATGAGCCCTGGGGAAGCATGTGCAGTGCTCTCTCCCTTGGCGACGTATGCATCCCCAACGAGGAGGATTCACCACCTGCGCATCCATGGGGTAGGGTGGACAGAGGTCCGGTTTTAAGCCAGACAGTCCGGCTTTCAGACTTCCTGTCCTCCGCCTGTTGCAGGGCCTGAATGGATGCAAGGATTTAACAGCTCACGCTCAGACAGCAGCACAGGGGTAAAGTCACCCTCACTCCCACCCCTACAGCTGACTCGAAGTTGGTTTTACTTTACTTTTTTAAATCCCCGTAGGCTGCAGAGTGGGAGGGGGTGTGGCCAACCTGGATTGTGGGCATGATTTAGCAGAGCCGGGGGGGGGGGGGGGAGGTTACAGTCAATCTTTTTACAGTGGCCTGAGTGGCCTTCCTACCGTGGGGTAACCTTTCTCCAGGAAGATCTAGGAGGGATGCTGGTGCTGAGGCATGTGGGGGCAGGCAACTGTGCCTGCATGATCTACTTCTGTGCTCTGAGCGAAGCAGCAAGGAAGCCACTGCAACAGGAGCGCCCGTGCATTTTGCTACAAACTCATCCAGCCAGCCTGTACCACAACCCAGCTTTTTATACCCTTCCCAACTTCACCCCCCCCATAATGTAATCTATGGAGTTCCTTTACTAGAAGGTGCAGGACCGGTGAGGACATCACCACAAGGCCTTTCATTTTCTGAACCTCTGGACAGACAAGGGTGCCGCCTGACAGAGACTGGAGCCTGTATTAAATGTAATTAACGAGTGGGGCTTTTCATCCACAGCAGGCATCCCTCCCTCACACAGGGAGCCCTTTTCATCCACAGTAGCTACATGGTCTGCCTCCATTGGAGGTATGTCACTGTATATACAGAATAGACACCGCTCACAAACTAGATGCATAAAGTACACACAGCCGTCCACAAATTAGATGCAAGAAACATACACATAACTCACAGCTGTATACAGAACGAACACTGCTTGGTCACATGACCCTTATCAGCCAAAAGAAACTCGCAGGCCGTTAGTCTCCACACACACAGTTTCACACAAGGTATCCATAACAACCCAGCCATTTGTCTTCACTACTTTAGGTCAGCTTTAAAGGGGCAGGGCGCTGTGGATGATACTGTTAAAGGGGTATTCCGGCTAAAGATGCTGTGGAACTCACTGTTAAAGGGGCAGGCTGCTGTGAAGGTCAAAGTTAAGGGGGTGGGCTGCTGTGGAGGTCCCATTTTAAGGATATGGAGCACTGGGGGGGGGGGTCATTGTTAAGGGGTGGGGGCTGTGGAGGTCACAGTTAAGGAGTCGGGGTGTGGTAGAGGTCACTCTCGATATCTTAACAACACAAACATTAAATGAAATAGATGAAATATACCCAGTGAAGCCAGGTCCTTCTGCTAGTATCAGATACATACAGACTACACACTGCTCTCATATTAGATGCATACAGGATATGCCCCTCTCTGATACTAGATACACACAGCACACATTGCTCACATATTAGATACCTATAGAATACAGACTGCTCAAATATTAGATGAATGAAGCATGCACATCGCTCACATATTAGATGCATAAAGAATACACACTGCTCACATATTAGATGCATACAGAACACACATCATCACATATTATATACATACAGAATAGACACTGCTCACATATTAGATACAAACAGAATACACACTTCTATCATATTAGATACATACAGAATACACACTGCTCACATACTAGATACATACGGAATATGCACCTCCCTCATACTGGATACACACAGCACACACTGCTCATATATTAGATACATACAGAATGCACACTGCTCACATACTAGATGCATACAGAACACAAATCATCACATATTACATACATGCAGAATAGACACTGCTCACATATTAGATACATACAGAATTCACACCACCCACATATTAGATGCATACAGAATACACATTGCTCACATATTACATACATACAGAATACACATTGCTCACGTATTAGATACATACAGAATACACACTGCTCACATACTTGATACATACAGGATATGCACCGCTCACATATTAGATGCATACAGAATACACACTGCTCATATATTAGATGCATACAGAATAAACACTGTTCACATATTAGATACATACAGAATACACACTGCTCATTAGAGATGAGCGAGCACTAAAATGCTCGGGTGCTCGTTTCGAATAACGAACCCCATTGAAGTCAATGTGAGACTCGAGCATTTTTTGCAGGGGACCAAAGCTCTGCACAGGGAAGGTTGCGTGAAAACCTGGAAACCTCAGAAAATGATGGAAACACCACGGAAATGGACAGGAAACAGCAGGGGCAGCATGCATGGATGCCTCTGAGGCTGCCTAATCGTACCATTACCCAACATTCTGGACAACAACCTTGGGGTGACCCTCAAGACAATTGTGCTGACCCAGACCAAGATGGGCAAGGCACATGCGCTGGCACATGTTAAGAAAGCACCCAACTAGGTGTAACAAAGGTCCATCGCCGCCTGTGGGTGACACCACTGCCCATGCTGGCACTGCTGTCCTATCCCCCGCCCCACGACGCAGGCATAAGCCTGACACAGCGTGGTGACAGATTCGTGACCAAGTTAGATTGAGGTAGCAGGTGAACCACCCAAAAATTTACCCTGACACAGCATGGCGGTGAAACCAGAGTGACCAAGTGAGACTGAGGTAGCAGGTGAAGCACTTAAAATTTTACCCTGACACGGAATGGCGGTGAACGTCAGACGCCGCCTGCATGAGATTAGGGATAGAGCTGCTGTCTGTCAGGGAGAGTGTTAGGGCCTCAATTTAGATGTTGGTTAGGCAGGAATCACCCACAAAGAACACAACAGCCCTTCTAAGGGCTACAAGCGCCTATTTTTTATGGTCTCCTCCTGGCTGCTGGCTGGGACTTGTAGTGCAGCTACCGCCATCTTGCCTGCACACTGTTAGGGCGTGAAATTAGAATGTGGCTAGGCAGGAAACATCCACAAAGAACCCAACGGTCTTTCTAAGGGCTACAACGACCTTTTTTTTTGGCCTCCTCTCGGCTGCTGGCTGGGACTTGTAGTGCAGCTACCGCCATCTTGGCTGCACGCTGTGCACAGCACTGGTGGCAGAAGTGACAGCACGTGGTCCACACAGACCCAAAAGAAATTGCCCAAAGTCCTCTCAGTACTCATTTTTGCTGCTGCTGTACCTTGGCTTGCTGGGATCTGTAGTGCAGTCTAGGGAATACGTTTTTTTCTCTCAGTTATATATATATTACAGTCCAGTGAACAATTATGTCGTGTGCTGTACAGTAGAGTCAGTCTAGAAAATATAAATTTTTTCTCTCATTAATATATCCTACAGTGCAGTGAAAAATTGTGTGGTGTGCGTTACACTAGCGGCAGTCTAGAGAATACGTTTTTTTCTCTCAGATACATTTAATACAGTCCAGTGAAAAATTCTGTGGTGTGTGGTACACTATCCGCAGTCTAGAGAATACGTTTTTGGCCTCAGATATTAATTTGACAGTTTAGTGATTACACAAAATGTTGAACCCAAGGGCTAAGGGTCAAAGACGTGGGCGTCCAAGTGATGTAGGGGGGCAGAGGTCGTGGTCCTGGGCAGGGTGACACAGTACCTACTGATGAGGGAGCAGTGGAACGCCGCAGAGTTTCGCTCACTAGCTTCATCTCGCAACTTACAAGCTCATGTGGTACACCACTATTAAAACCACAACAGTGCGAACAGGTGATGACGTGGATAGCAGATAATGTGTCCAGTAATTTATCCACCACCCAGTCTTCCACACAGTCCATCCACCTTAGCCAAGGGAGTAGACCTTTGGCTCCTCCAGCTCAACCTCCTTCCCCCCCCCCATGAAAAATATGGATTCAGATCCGGCATACTCACAGTAAGTCTTTTCAGGGCCCTACCCAGAGACACAAACCACTGCTCAACAGCAACCTGAGCAGTTGCTTTACCCAAAATTTAGAACTTTCGCAGTCTGTGGGTGATGAGAGTGTGGACTTAGTGCAAGTAGTGCGTCAAGAGGTGTCAGATGATGATGAGACGCGGTTGTCAGGGCAGTAAGTCCCAGGGGGGAGCAGAGTGAGGAATCAGAGGAAGAGCAGTTGGATGATGAGGTGACTGACCCGAGCTGGGTTGGTAAGCCTAGTCAAGACAGTGCTTCTGAGGGGGAGGCAAG
The DNA here is from genome assembly GCA_900303285.1 of Rhinella marina. Taxonomy (NCBI): domain Eukaryota; kingdom Metazoa; phylum Chordata; class Amphibia; order Anura; family Bufonidae; genus Rhinella; species Rhinella marina. The sequence goes on along the minus strand of ONZH01010121.1, from coordinate 25,313 downwards.
TGCAGCACCAGAACAAGTTGGAAGAGGCAGTGGGGTGGCCAGAGGGAGAAGCATGGCCAGAGCAAGTAGATCAGCAACTGTTTCACGGAGTGAAGCTCCCGTGCCAAGGCCTAGATGTTAGCAAGTCTGAAGGTTCTTTAAAGAAAGTGAGGATGACCGACGGATCGTGGTGTGCAGCTTGTGCCACACCAGGATCAGCAGGGGAGGCACCACTACCAGCCTAACCACTACCAGCATGCGTAGGCACACGACTCAATGGAACCAAGGCCGTTCACCTCCTGCGGATCACACCACTGCTCCTTCCCCTGTGTCACATGCTGGCTTTGCGAATCAACCCCCCGCCTAGGACCCCGGCACGAGCGCCTCCCGCCCTACAACCACCCCTTCACCTCCACGATCCTCCACACCCTACACCAATGTGTCCCAGCGCTTTGCATCAGACATTGGAGGGCAAGCGCAAATGCGAATACAATTCCACCCACCCACATGCACATGCCCTAAACGTCCACATTTTCAAACTGCTGACCCTGGAGATGCTGCACTATAGACTGGTATAGATTGAGGCTTTCTGCAACCTTATGGCGGTGGCTGTCCCTCGGTACTTAGTCCCCAGCCGCCACTATTTTTCCCGATGTGCCGTCCCAGCCCTACACCAGCACGTGTCAGAGAACATCATCCGTGCCCTGACCAACGCGGCTACTGAGAAGGTCCACCTAACCACGGACATGTGGACAAATGCTGGCGGGCAGGGACAGGGGAGCACCCAGGAATTTTTTCTAGGGGGGGTCCGAAAAGGAAAAAGGGTGTGGCTTCTTGTGGGTGGGGCTATTTTTCTCCACGCCCGCATACATTAAAGACATAGTAGCAGTGTAAAGTTGCGGCGCGCGTAGCGCGCCGCGGCGAAATAGGCCCCGCCCATTGTTATAAGCCCCTCCCATATCTAATAGACCACTCCCAACAAACACTACAGCTGAAATGATATGGTTGAGGCCCAGTTCTATACATCATATGGAGAGGGGAGGACGTGTCCTGGCTGCACTGCCTGCTTCACATTATACAATATACAACAGCAGGCTACACACAGCCAGGAAGATCCTCCACTCTCCTCCCTCCCCAGATCCTGCTCCAGGCCTGAGCGCCCCCCCCGACCATCTGCCACCTGCCTGTGCCCTGCTGACCCCCTTTGGTCATCCTCACTCAGCTCTGAATCCTCCTTCTGTAAATGGCAGAGGGAGGAGCCGGAGCATCTCCTCTCCTACACAGCGCCCCATACCTCTTACATCCAGTGATGTCACCTTTGTTGTAGACGTTCTCTTTCCTCATCTTCTCCATTCGGACCAGACCGCCATGAAGATTTTTCAGCCATCTCTCGTCTCTGCAGAGATACAAACAGACATTAGTTTCCCACATTTCTATCATCTTTACATCTTCTGAACACCTCATCCTGCCACCCCCAATACTGTGCCCGCTGTGCTCCCCCAATACTATACTGCAGAAACTGTCCCCTGAAAAATACTACTACCACACAGATAGTGCCCCCTACAACAGTTATTGGCACACAGTGCTCTAAAAAATAACTGCACCTACACTAATGATATTATGCCAGGGTGCACCCCAAAAGTAACAGTGCTCCCCAAAATCCCACCAATAGAAATAATTATCTGCTAGACCACACTTAGTAGTAATAATGTCCCCATAGTGCCCATACTAGACATCATGTTCCCCATAGCCCCCCAGTAGTAGTAAAGCTCACAATAATACCCCCGCTTAGTGCCCGCAGTTGAGCTAATATCCCAATAATGTATACCAGTATAAAATACCCCTATATAGAGCCCCAGTAAATGCCCTCATAGTGCTCCTCTCCCCCATAGTGTTCCCCATAATATGCCCCTTCTTACTGCCCCATCACATGCCCCTATAGTGCTCCTCTCCCCCATAATGTGCCAGTAAAAATTGCCCACTTAGTGCCAGATGGCATAGTGCCCCCTATAAAGTACCAGTATAAAATTCCCCTTTAGAGCCACCAGATGCCCCCATAGTGTCTGCAAATGATGCCCCTATAGTGCTGCTCTCCCCTATAGTACCTCCAATAATGTGCCAGAAAAAAATTACCCCTTAGTGCCAGATGCCATAGTGCCCCCCCATAATGTGGCAGTAAAAAAGTGACTCTTTAGAGCCACCAGATGCCCCCAAATGAGGCCCCTATAGTGCCACCACATGCCCCATAGTGCCAATCTCCTCTATCGTGCCCCCTATAATGTGCCAGTAAACAAAATGCCCCTTTAGAGCCACCAGATGCCCCCATAGTGCCCCCAAATTATGCCAATATAGTGCCAAATGCCAGTAAGGAAATGGCACAGTACAGGGCAGGGAGGCACGGTACAGGACAGAAGGCATGGTACAGGGCAGAAGGCATGGTACAGGGCAGGAGGCATGGTACAGGGCAGGAGGCATGGTACAGGGCAGGAGGCATGGTACAGGGCAGGGCGGCACGGTACAGGGCAGGGCGGCACGGTACAGGGCAGGAGGCATGGTACAGGGCAAGGCGGTACGGTACAGGGCAGGGCGGTACGGTACAGGGCAGGGGGGCACGGTACAGGGCAGGGGGGCACGGTACAGGGCAGGGGGGCACGGTACAGGGCAGGGGGGCACGGTACAGGGCAGGGGGGCACGGTACAGGGCAGGGGGGCACGGTACAGGGCAGGGAGGCACGGTACAGGGCAGGGAGGCACGGTACAGGGCAGGGTGGGACGGTACTGGGCAGGAAGCATGGTACAGGGCAGGAGGCAAGGTACAGGGCAGGAGGCATGGTACAGGGCAGGAGGCATGGTACAGGGCAGGAGGCAAGGTACTGGGCAGAAAGCATGGTACAGGGCAGGGCGGCACGGTACAGTGCAGGGTTGTCACGATACCAGAATTTTGAGTTCGATACCGATACGATACCTCGCCAAAATAAAGAAGAACCTGAGGTCTGATGGGGGCACGAGACGCCGATCCCTGTACTGTGACATCACTGTGTTTATTATTCCTGTACTGTGACATCACTGTGTTTATTATCTCTGTACGGTGACATCACTGTGTGTATTATCCCTGGACTTTGACATCATTGTGTTTATTATCTCTGTACGGTGACATCTCTGTTTATTATCCCTGTACTGTGACATCACTGTGTTTGTTATCCCTGTACTGTGACATCACTGTGTTTATTATCCCTGTACAGTGACATCACTGTGTTTATTATCTCTGTACGGTGACATCACTGTGTTTATTATCTCTGTACGGTGACATCACTGTGTTTATTATCCCTGTACAGAGACATCGCTGTGTGTATTATCCCACTGCAGGAAGAGGTAAGTGGTCTGTGTTTGTGTGTTTGTTTTCTATTTTTCAGGGTCGTGAATGCAGAGGACTACGTCGGATTCGGTGGACTACGTCGGACCAGCTTTTTTTTTTTTTTTAATAAAATGGTCAAACAGGGGTCTGGGGGAGTGTTTATTTCAATAAAATGTTTTATACTTGTGTGTGTGTATTTTTTTTTACAATACTACAGTTTTAGTAATTATGGCTATCTACAGACGGCCCTGATTACTAATACTGGGCTTAGTGCTTGCCGGTATGGCAGGCCAGCACTAACCCCAACATCTATTACCTCGGCACCCACCACCACCAGGGGTGCCGGGAAGAGCCGGGTACCCGCAGGACCGGACCTTCTAAATTGAGGGTCTGGCTCTGGGGCGGCTGCAGGCTGGTACCATTAGGCTGGGAAGGGCCAATAACCCTGTCCCTTCCCACCCTGGTAGTGCCAGGCTGCTGCTGCTGGTTGTATCTGGCTGGCGAAGGAAAAAAGGGGGGGATCCCACGCCATTTTTTTTTTAAATAATTAAATTTTTGAAAAAAAAATGGCGTGGGGTCCCCCCCTTTTTTCCTTCACCAGCCAGATACAACCAGCAGCTGCAGCCTGGCACTACCAGGGTGGGAAGGGACACGGTTATTGGCCCTTCCCAGCCTAATGGTACCAGCCTGCAGCCGCCCCAGAGCCAGACCCTCAATTTAGAAGGTCCGGTCCTGCGGGTACCCGGCTCTTCCCGGCACCCCTGGTGGCGGTGGGTGCCGAGGTAATAGATGTTGGGGTTAGTGCTGGCCTGCCATACCGGCAAGCACTAAGCCCAGTATTAGTAATCAGGGCCGTCTGTAGATAGCCGTAATTACTAAAACTGTAGTATTGTAAAAAAAAATACACACACACACACAAGTATAAAACATTTTATTGAAATAAACACTCCCCCAGACCCCTGTTTGACCATTTTATTAAAAAAAAAAAAAAGCTGGTCCGACGTAGTCCACCGAATCCGACGTAGTCCTCTGCATTCACGACCCTGAAAAATAGAAAACAAACACACAAACACGGACCACTTACCTCTTCCTGCAGTGGGATAATACACACAGCGATGTCACTGTACAGGGATAATAAACACAGTGATGTCATCGTACAGGGATAATAAACAGTGATGTCACAGTACAGAGATAATAAACAGTGATGTCACAGTACAGGGATAATAAACACAGTGATGTCACTGTACAGGGATAATAAACACAGCGATGTCACCGTACAGGGCAGGGAGGCACGGTACAGGGCAGAAGGCATGGTACAGGGCAGAAGGCATGGTACAGGGCAGGAGGCATGGTACAGGGCAGGGCGGCACGGTACAGGGCAGGAGGCACGGTACAGGGCAGGGCGGTACGGTACAGGGCAGGGCGGTACGGTACAGGGCAGGGGGGCACGGTACAGGGCAGGGGGGCACGGTACAGGGCAGGGGGGCACGGTACAGGGCAGGGAGGCACGGTACAGGGCAGGGAGGCACGGTACAGGGCAGGGAGGCACGGTACAGGGCAGGGAGGCACGGTACAGGGCAGGGAGGCACGGTACAGGGCAGGGAGGCACGGTACAGGGCAGGGAGGCACGGTACAGGGCAGGGGGGCACGATACAGGGCAGGGGGGCACGATACAGGGCAGGGGGGCACAATACAGGGCAGGGGGGCACAATACAGGGCAGGGAGGCACAATACAGGGCAGGGGGGGCACAATACAGGGCGGGGGGGGGCACAATACAGGGCAGGGGGGGCACAATACAGGGCAGGGGGGGGGGCACAATACAGGGCAGGGGGGGGGGCACAATACAGGGCAGGGGGGGGGCACAATACAGGGCAGGGGGGGGGCACAATACTCACCATTTTCTCTTGCTGCAGCAGGAGGTCGGCTGGCCGGATGGCTGTTCCGGCGGGAGCGAGGTCCGTCTGGATGGCTGTTCTGCCCGGTGGAAGTACTGGCCGGGCAGCCAGTCACATGGGGCTCTGGCGGGGGCTTGAAATGATTGGTGGAGAAGCAGCTTCCGCCCTCTGCTTCTCCACCAATCACATACCACATTACAGCAGCGCAGAGGAGAGGTAGGAGAAAAACCTCTCTCCCCTCTCCTCTTTAGCGCTGCGCTGCTGCCGCCCGCAAAACGAACCAGGGCCGCACCGCCTGTGGCGATTGCGGTGCGGCCCTGAGGTATTAAAAAAAAAAAAAAAAATTTCTTTATGGTTCTAGGGGGGGTCCAGACCCCCCTGTAGGTGCGCCCCTGGGCAGGGACACTATATCTCCCTGACAGCACATTGGGTTAACTTGGTGGAGGCTGGGACCGAGTCTGACCCTGGGGCCGCTCATGTAATGCCCACACCGAGGATTGCGGGGCCTACCTCAGTCACGGTTTCTCAGACTTATTATGCCTCTTCCTCCAACCCCTCCTCCTCCTCCTCCTACTCTCAAATACAATCTGTGAGCACGGCGCCTTCAGTCGGTAGCTCTAGGCACAGCAGCACTGCCGTGGATAAGCGCCAACAGGCGGTGCTGAAACTGCTGAGCTTAGGTGACAAGAGGCACACCGCCCAAGAGCTGTTACAGGGCATCATGGCGCAGACCGCTGAAACTCAAACCAGGCATGGTTGTGTGTGACAACGGGCGTAACCTGGTGGCGGCTCTGCAACTCGGCATACTAACACATGTGCCATTATACACCAATACTATTTCCCAAAGTAACAACAACCCATATAAACACTGCATATAAAACCTGCCTGGCCCACGTGTTCAATCTTGTGGTTCAGCGGTTCCTCAAGATCGACCCCAATATGTCTGATTTGCTCACCAAGGTGCGACGCACCTGTGCGCATTTCCGCAAGTCAACCACAGATGCTGCCACTCTCAGGGCAGTGCAACGGCGCTTACAACTGACAGTTCACCGACTGTTGTGCGACGTGCCCACACAATGGAATTCCACATTACACATGTTAGGGTTTACCAGCACCGCAGAGCCATTGTAGACTGCCAGATGACAACTTCCACGAGAACTGGTAGTCAGGTTAGTCAGCTTCCTCAAGTCTACAATGAGGAGTGGACGTGGATGTTTGATATCTGTCAGGTGTTAAGCCACTTTGAGGAGTCAACACAGATGGTCAGCGGCGATGCCACCATTATCAGCGTCACCATCCCGCTGCTTTGTCTGTTGAAAAACTCACTGCTCAGCATGAAGTCCGAGGCTTTGCGCTTGTCACAAGAGATGGGGAAGAAAATACATTGCTTGATAGCCAGACCATCCTCAGGTCTGTTTCTCAGCGGGTATTGGAGGAGGATGAGGAGGAAGAGGAGGAAGAGAAGGAGACTGTTGGCGAGACTGAAGAGGGTACCTATGCTCATTCCTTCTTATCTGTTGAGCGTGTATGGGCTGAAGAGGCGGAGTTGGAGGAGGAGGAAATGGAGAGTCAGCCTATTGAGGAAAGGGAATTCTTGCATGTTGGGACTCTTGCGCACATGGCTGACTTCATGTTAGGCTGCCTTTCCTGTCACCCTCGCATTTTTGCCAACACCGAGTACTGGGTGTTCACCCTCCTGGACCCCCGGTACAAGCAGAACTTTTCCACTCTCATTCCTGTACAGGAGAGGAGTATAAGAGTGAATCAATATCAACAGGTCCTGGTGCACAAGCTGAAACTATCCTTCCCATCTGACACCGCTAGCGGCAGAGGACGTAGTTCTGTGGGCCAACTAGCGGGGGAGAGGGGAGCAGGCAGCTTGTCAAGCACTGGCAGGGGAACACTCTCCAAGGCCTTTGCCAGTTTTATGGCACCCCAGCAAGACTATGTCACCCGTCCTCCAGTAGGGGGGGGAGCTGTTCAGAAAGATGGTGAGGGAGTACCTAGCTGACCATACCAACGTCCTGCGTGATCACTCTGCTCCATACAACTACTGGGTTGCAAAGCTGGACACAACAACTGGAGCTGTACGCCTTGGAGGTGCTGGCCTGCCCTGCCGCTAGCGTGTTGTCAGAGAGAGTCTTCAGTGCAGCTGGTGGCATCATCACTGATAAGCGTACACACCTGTCAACTGACAGCGCTGACAGGCTGACGATTATTGAAATGAATAAAGCCTGGATTTCACCGGAATGCAAATCTCCACCGGGGGAAAGCAGCTGAACATGAAGATTCTTATGTATCCTCTCCTCTCCTCCTCTTCGCACACAAACGCTGAGCCAACAGGCAATGTTTCTAAGGGCCAACTGGCGCTCTTTACAAACAATGTTTATGGAGGGCCACCTACAGGCCCTCTCCAATAAATTTTTTAGGAGCGTCAACTACAGACACTCAAAAACAATTTTACAGGAGGGTCAGCTACAGACACTCCAAAACAAATTTTTGGGAGGCTCACCTACAACCATTTGACTGCAATCTCAGTCTGACCAAGGCATTGGTGGTGTCACCGCCATGCTGTATCAGTGTAAAATTTTATGTGCTTCACCTGCTACCTCAACTAACTTGGTCACTTGTTGGTGTCAACAGTAGAGTGCGGCTACTATACCGCACACGACAATTGTTCACTGTACTGTAGTATATATAACTGAGAGAAAAAAAGGAATTTGTAGACTGCGGCTAATTTACCGCAAACCACTCCATTTTTCACTGGACTGTTGTACATATAACTGAGAAAATACATATTTATAGACTGATGCTGCTGTACAGCACACTACATAATTGTTCACCGGACTGTAGTGTATATAAATGACAGAAAAACGTATTCCCTAGACTGACGCTACTGTACAGTACACTACATAATTGTTCACTGGACTGTAGTGTATATAAATGAGAAAAAAAAAACGTAGTCTTTAAATGGCGGCTATTTTACCGCAAACCACTACATTTTTCACTGGACTGTAGTACATATAACTGAAAGAAAATACGTATTTTATAGACTGACGCTACTGTACAGCACACTACATAATTGTTCACTGGACTGTAGTGTATAGAAATGACAGAAAAATGTATTCCCTAGACTGATGCTACTGTACAGTACACTACATAATTGTTCACTGGACTGTAGTGTATAGAAATGACAGAAAAACGTATTCCCTAGACTGCACTACAAATCTCAGCAAGCCAAGGTACAGCAGCAGCAAAAATGAGTACTTTGGGCAATTTATTTTGGGTCTGTGTGGACCACGTGCTGTCCCTTCTGCGACCAGTCATTGTGTACAGTGTGCAGCCAAGATGACGGTAGCTGCACTACAAGTCCCAGCCAGCAGCCTGGAGGAGACCAAAAAAAAAAAAAAAAAAAGGTGCTTGTAGCCCTTAGAAGGGCTGTTGGGTTCTTTGTGGGTGATTCCTGCCTAACCAACATCTAAATTGAGGCCCTAACACTCTCCCTGACAGACAGCAGCGCTATCCCTAATCTCATGAAGACGGCGTATGAAGCGAGCAGCGCGGGGACCAGATTCTTATATTCCCAGGTCATCTGATCTGGCCAGCCAATCCCTGCTATCGTCTTGTAGGGGCCCCACTTGATGCTAGGAGGTACCAAAGACTCTCCTGCATGTTGATTGGCTGAAAAAAGGCGCCTAGCATGCAGGAAGAGGAAGTTGCCATTTCCTCGAGGATCGCGATATGCTCGTCCGAGTAGTGAACATATGCGAATACCCTAATGCTCGAACGAGCATCAAGCTCGGACGAGCATGTTCGCTCATCTCTACTGCTCATATATTAGATACATACAGTATATGCACCGCTCACATATTAGATACATACAGAATTACACACTGTTCACATATTAGATGCATGCATAATACACACTGCTCATATATTAGATACATACAGGATATGCACCGCTCACATATTAGATACATACAGAATTACACACTGTTCACATATTAGATGCATACAGAATACACACTGCTCATATATTAGATACATACAGGATATGCACCGCTCACATATTAGATACATACAGAATTACACACTGTTCACATATTAGATGCATACAGAGTACACACTGCTCATATATTAGATACATACAGGATATGCACTGCTAACATATTAGATACATACAGATTACACACTGCTCACATATTAGATGTATACATACAAAACAAAAAACCCTGTGAGTTAGAAGCCAGCACTAGAACAAAGCATGGTACATATATACAACACCAGAACCAAGCTCATCACATAAATACAGCACCAGAATCAAGCAAGGAACATAAATACAACACAGAACTGAGCTCATTACATAATTACAGCGCCAGAACAAAGCTCAGCACATAAATACAGCACCAGAACCAAGCTCATTACATATATACAGCAAACAGCTCAATATAGATATCATTTGCATTTTCAGGTTAGCCCTTCACATGTAAAGCATGAAAATATAGTTCCCAGTATGACCTCAACAGGTGTAAAGGTATGCTGAGAGTTGCAATTTACCAAAAGAGAATGCTACCAGCCATCATCACACTGTAGACCATATACTTTAATACAGCACTGATCAGATACCGTCAGTGGTAGAATAAACATTCGCATTTACTGACTTACAGTTGACGTCTTGTCCAAAGTCTCTTTCTTTTTATTTCCATGGTTCAGACCGCTATGATGAATTCTCTAGGCCATGTTTCTCCAGTTACATTCTGAATAAAAAAAGCAGAAAGGTACACTGTGCTCACCTGACTCCAATGTAATGCGGAGGCACGGACTGCACTGGGAACTGAGTAGTAAGGATCAGCATTACTTGATCCGAAACGCATAGATAAGGATTTTTTTGTTGGATTTTACAGTGCTCATGGAATAAAGGCTGTTATTTTTTGGAAGCTGGACATTGTCTTGATTTTTTCCTTATCCAGTTACATTCTGTACCATACACACACTCCTCTTAGTGCTACATGCTGTGTCCTGAATATAATGGCAGCATACACTGTGTCCCTGAATACAGTCAAGTCACATACTATACCCTCTGAAAATAACACACCACACACTTGCTCTTAATGGTATTGCCCACGTGATATGGTGCGACACACTCTATTCCCCTTGTATATATAGCTTCATGTTCTGTGTCCCATGTACATAGTGCCACGTGTTGTGCCCGCTGTATATAGTGCTAGGTTCTGTGCCCAATATGAGTTAATAGGCAAATAGGTTACAGGTCACAAAGAAAAATAGTAACCTAAAAAATGTAATAGACAGCATCAAAGTCTCTCACCAAAAGCCAACTCAGAAAAAACTGATCAGATCAACACAAAGAAACCTGAGTCTTAAAAATGGCTAAAATCAACAATCTTTATTAAATATATATAGTATAAAAATAGAGATGAAATACATGACTTGAAAAAATGCGGTATACTCCTGAGGGATTTAATAGTACTCTCAATATGGAGGGGAATATACTTATTGCAAACCACTAAACTATAAGGTTGTAGTGAAGTGGCATAAATATTTAACCCAAAAATATGACCTATATACATGTAATAAATACCTGTACATATCATCCCCTTTCAGAGAGAAAAACAATCACAAACAGTAATTGAAGAGTAACTTTTACATACCCATGCGTTCAACAGTCACCTCAGGAGGACCGCACACCCCAACGTGTGTTTCGGCAACACCTTTCTCTAGGGGCGCGGTTCTCCTTGGCAATGTGCTCGCATTTAAATACAGACTGACTAATCCATGACCTAATGTAATAATGAATTAAAGGGGTTGACCGAGTTATGAAAAAAATATATATAGTACTTTAAATCTGATGGGCAGCAATATATAACTAAGTTAAGCAAGTTTTAGGCAAAAAAAATCTCTATATCCTCATTTCCCTGGTTCTCTTCTGGTCTTTGTTTACCTGCAGTAATAACAATCTCTGCCTCTCCCCCCTCTCTGTAAAGGGAGTCAATACAAGTGCTGAGTGACATGCAGGGCGGGTTTTAGCCAAAATGTGGCCCTGGGCGAAATTAAAAGCGGGGCCCCAAATTCTGAAGTACTGTATCAACAGTCACATTTATTCACTTGACGCAAGGAGAAGTCACCACCGTGGCCCACAATTGGTTGCAGGCGGCATCAAAATGATGAATGATGATGATGAAATCCAGGGACCTGAGCAGAGGTCGGAGAGCACCGGAGCTCAGAGCCAGTATTAGGAAGCAGGTAAGGCCCAGTTCACACGTCAGTTATTTCCGTTAGTTATTGTGAGCCAAAACCAGTAGTGAAGGCAACTCAGAGATAAGGTCTAATGGAAAGATCTGCATCTGTTCTGTGTTTTTGACCTGCACCTAGTTTAGGCTCACAATAATTGATGTAAATAACTGAAGTGGGAACTCAGCCTAAGGCCTCTTTCACACAACAGTATTTTTTGCGGGCTCCGATCTGCATTTTTCACATGAAAAATACGGACCCATTCATTTCTATGGGTCCGCAAAAAATGCGGACAGCACACTGTGTGCTGTCCGCATCCGTATGTCCGGTCCGTAGCCCGCAAAAAAATAGAAAATGTCCTATTCTAGTTCCGTATTACGGACAAGAATAGTACTGTTCTATTAGGGGCCAGCTGTTCCGTTCCGCAAAATACGGAATGCACACAGATGCCATCCGTTTTTTTTTTTCGGATCTGCAATTTGCGGACCGCAAAACAGAACGTTCGTGTGAAACTAGCCTTAACCTTAAAGGGGTTTTCTGAGTTATATATATATTGATGACCTATCCTCAGGTCATCAATATCAGATCGGCGGGGGTCCGACACCTGGCACCCCCGCCGATCAGCTGTTTGAAGAGGAGGCGCGTGCCGTATCAGTGCTGCCTCCTCTTCACTGTTTACATGCTGGCCGACATGGGGGTAGTGGTGAGTAGGTGTAATTACACCTCACTGCCCCATTTATTTCTATGCGAAGGATCGCTTCCATAGACTTGTATTGAAGCGATTCTTCCCATAGAAATGAATGGAGCGGTGAGGTGTAATTACACCTACTCACCACTACCCCCGTGTCGAACGTTGCGGAACACATGCTGGGCATCACCTGTAGTATTGCGGGTCCGCATTATTGCGGCCGTTGCTCGTCTGCAATATATGGGCACCACCCGTGTGCACACCGTATCACAGATGTGGACCCATTTACTTGAATAGGTCCGCAATCCAGAAGGAGCAATGTGGAACGGAGGCACGGAACCCCAAAGAAGCACTATGGAGTACATGTTCTATTTTTTTGTGGTGTGGAGCAACATTTCAGTCCTCTTAGGCCCCATTCACACGACCGTGTGCATGGACCCTTACTGGGACTTTTCCCAGTAAGAGGACTGAAACGTCGCTCTGATGAAATAAAGAACATCCACTTTTTTTTTTATCTATTGAGGATTTGACCACTTACCTAGCCACTGGCACACCGTTACTCATTTTTCTTCTGCTGCGCTGCTTTCATTACGTTTGTTTAGATAGATGAAAATTTGCTTACCGAAATTTTTCTTTCCTTTAGTCCAAAGGCAGCACAACACAATGGGTTAATGTTTCCCTCCTCCCGTCTAGGACAGAAGAAAATGATTAGTAAATCAGACTAATTAACCCCCTATAAAGGAGTGCACAACCACAGGATAGATGTGTTTTTTATCAAGCAATAACTTTTACAGGGAGGGATACTTGTGCTGCCTTTGGACTAAAGGAAAGAAAAATTTCAGTAAGCAAATTTTCATCTTTCCTCATCGTCCAAAGGCAGCACAACAGAATGGGAATTGACAAGCAGTAATAAGCCAGGGGGTCCAATAATGCCGCCTAATAATCACTTGTTTGCCAAAGGCTGAATTGCAAGTACCCGATACCTCAACTTAATTATTTTGTAAAGATGCATGGAGACGACCATGTAGAGGTTCTTCATATTAGATATTTTTTCCTCTCTCTCTCTGCCCAAGCGACTAAGTGGACAGAGTTGAGTGTGTTGTAACTCCATCCGGTAACTGGAGTAACTTGAAATCTAGAAGCAGTATTCTTAATCCAAGCAGAGTAGGCTTGTTGGGTTTTTATGCTTCTCTATAAGCTGTTGGTCACCCGACCTGAAGGACCCTGGATCTCCAATGATCAGTAGATGAAGCTTGTCTTGATCAGCTGAATGAGGAATCTGAAAGATGAATTCCCTAATGTACATTCATGTTAGATGAGGGATCTAGAAGGCTCTAGAGCCACAACCTTAAAGGAGAGTCTTCTTGATGAACCTTGACATATGGATCTTGTATTTCCACCATCTTCTTGGCTAATGAAATTGCCAACAGAGATAAACCTCCCAAATACAAACCTTAGAGGAGCTTCTCCAAGAGGTTTAACCAGGGTGTAAAGAACAACCTGATTCCAGGCTGGAATTGGAGGCTTAACAATTAATTTAAATTGAAAAAAAAGCATAAGTGGCAGCCCTGAAATGCAACCTAAAGTGGAAAAAGAAAGCAAAGTTTTCCACCACCACCTGAGTCCTGAACCAAAAATTCTAGGCTGTGAACTGAGCATGTTTGGTGCGGAAGCTGTAGGCCTGCTTGATCGAGAAGAACTGGCTGGACTCTATGTTGAATAATTTCCTCTGACAAATTGTACCAGTGAGGGATCAAGCCCTCCAGGCTAGATGAGCAACTACGGCTATGGCCACACATCCCACTTTCCTGAACACTCAGGATATGAGGGTAATAGAGGAAAATTTGATTGAACAATACCTGTCATCTATTCTTCTGATGGATCCACCTGATTCAGGAGCAGAAAAATTGAGCTTAGTATTGGAGACTGACCCCATTGTCTCTAAATGGGATACCCCATCTACATATGATGTGATAAAGATACCGTTGCTTAGACTATAACTGAGACCTACTTAACCGCTTCTCCTGAACCCTCATAATACCTTGAACGGGGAAGAGTACTTCCCGACCCGTGCTATTGGAACAGCCAGAAACAAACAACTTGTTCAGTATACTCCGGACAAAGCCATCCAATAGGATTTCTCAAGATTCCGGCTTGACTACCACAAGATGACCCAGGCTTGATAAACCTTGGTTCTTCCTGAAACAAAGCTAGTTAGCAATGTAGAAAAATGTCCAGAGCTTCTATTGAAGAGGTCAGGGAATTTTACATTTGTGGACCGAGAGGCTTCTGGGCTGCTCTGATAGCAATCTTGACCAGCAAATGAGTGGCGGATGTACAGGAGATGCAGGGGGAGCCCTATTAAAATATTGCTGTGGGCGATAGGCTGCCTGGCCTGTTCCCGTTATTCCCCATTACTCCACTGGAGTAAATGGAACCAAGACACCGAAAGACCCAGGTGATCACCACCTCTGTACCTAATTACGGAAGAATGTAGTCCCACCATTCCATATTGCAAACAAACATATAGAGCAGGACTTAAACACTAGACTCCACTGACTGGCAGAATGCACACTAGAATGTGGATTGAAAGGCGGCAGCGTTTACACTAGTCAATGCATGCATGGTAGGTCGCAGGGTGGCCGGAAGCAGCAACAGGCGCTAAGCCGCAGAGTGGCCAGAGGCAGCAACAGGCGCTAAGCCGCAGAGTGGCCAGAGGCAGCAACAGGCGCTAAGCCGCAGAGTGGCCAGAGGCAGCAACAGGCGCTAGGCCGCAGAGTGGCCAGAGGCAGCAACAGGCGCTAAGCCGCAGAGTGGCCAGAGGCAGCAACAGGCGCTAAGCCGCAGAGTGGCCAGAGGCAGCAACAGGCGCTAAGCCGCAGAGTGGCCAGAGGCAGCAACAGGCGCTAAGCCGCAGAGTGGCCAGAGGCAGCAACAGGCGCTAAGCCGCAGAGTGGCCAGAGGCAGCAACAGGCGCTAAGCCGCAGAGTGGCCAGAGGCAGCAACAGGCGCTAAGCCGCAGAGTGGCCAGAGGCAGCAACAGGCGCTAAGCCGCAGAGTGGCCAGAGGCAGCAACAGGCGCTAAGCCGCAGAGTGGCCAGAGGCAGCAACAGGCGCTAAGCCGCAGAGTGGCCAGAGGCAGCAACAGGCGCTAAGCCGCAGAGTGGCCAGAGGCAGCAACAGGCGCTAAGCCGCAGAGTGGCCAGAGGCAGCAACAGGCGCTAAGCCGCAGACAAGGCAGCAACAGGCGCTAAGCCGCAGAGTGGCCAGAGGCAGCAACAGGCGCTAAGCCGCAGAGTGGCCAGAGGCAGCAACAGGCGCTAAGCCGCAGAGTGGCCAGAGGCAGCAACAGGCGCTAAGCCGCAGAGTGGCCAGAGGCAGCAACACGCTCTAAGCCACAGAGCATGTTAGGCCGCAGACTGGCCAGCGGCCCACTCCTGCCAACATACCAAAAGAAAGATGAAAAGGAGCTGTAAAAAGCGAGGAATTGGTGCAGACACCTTCAAGATTCATGGATTACTCTGCAGAGTTCTGTATTTGTAATATCTCATTCCGCTCACACATACAGTCACAAGAGAGCCGCTCCAGGACACAAGGTCCTTAAGCTGCTATGATCACGACATTCTCTTGGAGAGCCTGAAATATAGAAATATGCTGCAGTAACATACAGATCACAGATGTAGCAGAGCTAAAGATGACGCTGCTAACAGGGACTCAACCTGAATACATTAGTATATTGCAGGAACTTCCGCTGCATATGAGAACTTACCTGGACACTCCAGGATAGATCTCAGCTCAATCATCCCATGGAACACACGATGGGGAAATTAAATCTGGAAACCACTTCCAGAATGGTATAAATGCAGTTAATTCCTGGAGACCACCTCCAGCTCTATAATCTGCATATAACTCTGGGTACACACTTCCAGATCAGACATGTTAAGCGGTTCGTCAGGAGAACACCTCCAGCTCTATAACCTGCATATAACTCTGGATACACACTTCCAGATCAGACATGTCAGCCGTTGGTCCAGGAGCCACCACACCGGACAATCTTATGGCACTTCATTGTATAATCTGGAGACACTTCCAGTTATATAATATCAGGCTTGACAACCATACTGGCCTTCACAGCAGCAGGAGCCTCTGTATGTGTGAGCTTCCTTGTCCTAGACAGAAGAAAAAAACACACCTATCCTGTGGTTGTGCACTCCTTTATAGGGGGTTAATTAGTCTGATTTACTAATCATTTTCTTCTGTCCTAGACGGGAGGAGGGAAACATTAACCCATTGTGTTGTGCTGCCTTTGGACGATGAGGAAAGATAGATAGATAAATAGAAATATATGAGATAGATGGATAGATAGATAGATATGACATATCCAAAAAAGTAAAACACAAGCGGCTCAGCAGGAGAATGTGAATCATGCTGTGCCAGCGGCTGTGAAAGTGATCTGGAATCCAAGTAAATAGAAAAGAAAATTCCACACTGGTCCCAAAAGTTGTTCAATGCGGCGTTTCAGTCCTTTTACCAGGACTTTTCTCACACAGTATTTTTACTGTTCTGGTAAGAGGACTGAAACGTCACATTGAACAACTTTAATTTTCTTTTCTAAATAGATAGATATGAGATAGATAGATAGATAGATAGATAGATACATACCTCCCAACTTTGCAAAGAGAGAAAGAGGGACATATTGTGCGGCGTGCGCAGCGCGCCGCGGCAAATTTTTTCTGCAGTAGGCCACGCCCCTAACCCCGCCCACTATAAACTAATCTCACTCAGTCCCCTTACTACACAGGGATAATAAACACAGTGATGTCATCGTACAGGGATACTACACACAGTGATGTCACAGTACAGGCAATTTGTTATTTCTGATTATTTTAAGGCATTCCAGTGCTGGTGGAGTTTCATTACTTTGAATGAATTTTGAGAACTGCAACATTTCATCGGGGAATGATTTTTCTAAATCATGATGATAGCCTTATCTGCGCCCCCCCCAGGCCTTGTTTGCACAGGTGTACTGTGACATCATTGTGTTTATTATCCCTGTACTGTGACATCACTGTGATTATTATCCCTTTACGGTGACATCACTGTGTTTATTATCTCTGTACTGTGACATCACTGCGTTTATTATCCCTGTACTGTGACATCACTGTGTTTATTATCTCTGTACTGTGACATCGCTGTGTTTATTATCTCTGTACAGTGACATCACTGTGTTTATTATCTCTTTACTGTGACATCACTGTGTGTATTATCCTTGTACTGTGACATCACTGTGTTTATTATCCCTGTACTGTGACATCACTGTGTTTATTATCCCTGTACTGTGACATCACTGTGTTTATTATCTCTGTACAGTGACATCACTGTGTGTATTATCCCTGGACTTTGACATCACTGTGTGTATTATCCCTGCACTGTGACATCACTCTGTGTATTATCCCTGTACAGTGACATCACTGTGTGTATTATCCCTGTACAGTGACATCACTGTGTTTATTATCCCTGTACAGTGACATCGCTGTGTGTATTATCCCAGTGCAGGAAGAGGTAAGTGGTCTGTGTTTGTGTGTTTGTTTTCTATTTTTCAGGGTCGTGAATGCAGAGGACTACGTCGGACCAGCTTTTTTTTTTTTTTAATAAAATGGTCAAACGGGTCTGGGGGAGTGTTTATTTCAATAAAATGTTTTATACTTGTGTGTGTGTATTTTTTTTTTTTACAATACTACAGTTTTAGTAATTACGGCTATCTACAGACGGCCCTGATTACTAATACTGGGCTTAGTGCTTGCCGGTATGGCCAGCAGTAACCCCAATATCTATTACCTCGGCACCCACCGCCACCAGGGGTGCCGGGAAGAGCCGGGTACCCGCAGGACCGGACCTTCTAAATTGAGGGTCTGGCTCTGGGGCGGCTGCAGGCTGGTACCTTTAGGCTGGGAAGGGCCAATAACCGTGTTGTCACTGTACAGGGATAATAAACACAGTGATGTCACAGTACAGAGATAATAAACACAGTGATGTCACAGTACAGGGATAATAAACACAGTGATGTCACAGTACAGGGATAATAAACTGTTGTCACAGTACAGGAATAATAAACACAGTGATGTCACAGTACAGAGATAATAAACACAGTGATGTCACAGTACAGAGATAATACACACAGTGATGTCACCGTACAGAGATAATAAACACAGTGATGTCACAGTACAGGATAATAAACACAGTGATGTCACAGTACAGGGATAATAAACACAGTGATGTCACAGTCCAGGGATAATAAACACAGTGATGTCACAGTCCAGGGATAATAAACACAGTGATGTCACAGTACAGAGATAATAACACAGTGATGTACAGTACAGGATATAAACACAGTGATGTCACAGTACAGGGTAAAACTGTTGTCACAGTAAACACAGTGATGTCACAGTACAGGGATAATAAACATTGATGTCACCGTCCAGGGATAATAAACACAGTGATGTCACAGTCCAGGGATAATAAACACAGTGATGTCACAGTCCAGGGATAATAAACACAGTCATGTCACAGTCCAGGGATAATAAACACAGTGTCATGTCACAGTCCAGGGATAATAAACACAGTTCACAGAAAGTTAAAAAAATAAAAGTATTATACTTACCTTTTTCCTAGCAGCAGGGCCAGCATCACCAGCAGGAAGATCTTCTGCTCGTGTCTGAAGGGGGCGGAGCCAATGCTGACGGCCGGCCCCGCCCCCCGCCGAGACCCGATGCATGGATGAAAGGTACGGGGAGCTGCAGGGGGGACAGGAGGGAGGATGGAAGAAGCAGGTAGCCGATTCCGGCTGTCTGCTCCTTCCTGCAACAGGCAAGTGTCTCTGCGTCCTATGGAAGCAGAGACAGCTGCCAGAGACCGGGACATACCTCCCCCGTACCGGGACAGCGGGACTGCCACTGTAATCCGGGACTGTCCCGCTGGATCCGGGACGGTTGGGAGGTATGTAGATAGATAGATAGATAATATTAGATAAATAAATTAGATAAATAGATTAGACAGATTACATTATATACAGTGAGGGAAGGGGGGTGTAGAGAACAGGTCCTGTACATTCTCTGCAGGCTGCCTCCCCTCCTGTACCTATCAGGGTAAATCTGCCAACAAGAAGCCTCTGTAATTTACTGCAGCACAGAGAGGAGACAGGGCCATCAGCAGATTTTTCAGGTCATAAGAGGGGGGGACTTCTGAACTCACCAGTAAACCTCTGTAAGTTATCTTCACTGTGCAGGGCCTCCGATGAGAGAAAGGAAGGGGGCGGGGCCAAGCTCTGCCTGACTGCTGTGGAGCCGGAGCTATGGATGCAGCACCCAGCTCCTCACTACAGCAATAAGGACCCTGCTGGCTACAGTGGGCATGGGAACAGAGGCCAGCGCTCCTAGCTCTGATGTCTGTGCTCTTCTCAGGTGTGGCCACCAGCTCTTTAACACATATGTCCGGGCAGCTCAGCAGGGGGCCCCTTAGAGGATCGGTGCCCTGGGCAATTGCCCTGTTTTGCCCCCCCCAATGCCGGCCCTGGTGACATGTTTGCCTACTGGGATACTCAGCAGCATGTTGTATGTGTAGGACTACAAGTCCCAGCTGTACAATGACATTACTGATGCACACAGGATCTCCCCCCTACCTGTACTTGTAGTTTGCATTTCCTCCAGTCCAGCTCTGTGTCTGTAGGGTGAGGAGGGCAGATCCTGTGTCTCTTTACATCTGCAGCTGGTGTTGTAAAGCCTTCAGTGTGTTCTGGCTGAAGGGGTTAATGTTTTATCTGAAGGAATCCAGGGAGAGAGCAGGTAGCACCAGGGGCAGAGCAGGGGGGGCGTGGCCAGCACAGTGACGTCTGGTGTACAGACTGTTATCTGATCTCTGAGGCTTGTGCACGAAACATCACACAACAGGGGGATAAGCTGACATCACAGGTCATGTGACCCTAAGTTAAATCTAAGAAACCAGCAGCTTTAGAAGCAGAAAGTGTATGGAAAAGATGTTGTATTTGACTAGTTAGAAACATACAAAGGACAAAAAAACTCGGACAACACCTTTAAGTATTTACCGCTGAATGAATCTCATAATATGAAGCGTGTATGGGCAGTCGTACTCCTCCTGCACCGCCCATATTTAACCGGAGGTGCACGGCAGGCACGTAATGGCCAGTCACGTGACCGACACGCAACCTGGTAACTAAGAAGCGCATAGTAGTCGCGTGATGAGATCACTGAGAAACAAAAGCTCAGAGGGAAATCAACATATATGAATGATGAGCGTCATGGAAAAATAGCAGTACCACCAGTACCACCAATTTTGTAATTTTATACTATATTGTTATTTTTTTGCACTTGCACTTTAGCATTTGTTAGCATGTAATGTCAATTTGGTGGTACCGCTACTTTTCCATGACGCTCATCATTCATATGTGTTGATTTCCTGCTGAGCTTTTGTTTCTCAGTGATGCAGGCGGTCATGTGACTGGCCATCACGCGACTGCTATGTGCTTCTTAGTTACCAGGTTGCGTGGCAGTCACGTGACTGGCCATCACGTGCCCGCCACGCACTTCCATATCTTCACAGCATAGACAATTGCCTTCAGATGACCGCAAAGGCTAATGTGTCACAAACTCTGCAGATATAAGAGATCACTGATGTTTTGTAAGGCTGTAATTCATGTTTTCCAAGTATGTCTTTAACATTAGGACTGTGGAGAAGAGATTAGGTTGAGAATATGGTATGGGGAGGGGGGGTGTCTTTAAATTTTTGCCTCAGGGAGCAGAAAGACTAGGTGCACCCCTGTCCCTTGCCACAAAGCACTGAGGGAAGGGTGGCCCAAGCTGAACTCTTGCACCAGGGCCCATGAGCCTTTAGCTACACCACTGATGGATAGAATACCTTTTCATTCTTCCAGATTAGTTACTAACTAGCAACAGTAACTAGCAACCGTCTAATAATTAAATAATAATTTAATTATATACTAATATAATTATAATAATAATTAAATGGTTGGAAGAACTACTCGAGTCTTTAACAGTAGGACTGGAGAAAAGAAATCAGGTTGAGAATATAGTATGGGGGGCTTTCAATTTTTGCCTCAGCGAACAAGAACACTAGGTGTACCCTTGCCCATTGCCACAAAGCACACAGGGAAGGGGGGCTCAAGCTGACAGTAACTAGCAACAGTCTAATAATTATTTTAATGGTTGGAAGAAGTAAAGAAATATTTTACTGATTTCTGACACTCAAGTACGTGGGTGATCCGAAAGTCACTTAATCAGACATGTCAAATATTCCTACGTTCAATAGAACTGAAGTAAATAACTTGTAACATGTAATATTTACTTACTGGTCTCGTCAGCTATGAAATGTGTAACTTTTATGTTGATAAGCCCTGTTTCACAAAATAACATTTGGAAATGACTGAACACCTGGCTGTTTCTATCACTTCAAAGTGAACAGTACATCACAAGACACTTATATTGACCTTTATTATATCACCCACGATTATTGTTCTGTCAATCATCAACGAAAGAAAAGACATTAAAAGGGTATAAAATATTCACAAATAACACACTGTTTTTAGCATATTACAAATAGATTATTAATTAAATAAAGCCATATATTACATGTGATATTCCTATCATAATGAGATCCACCAAGGGGATAGTAATGGGATATTGTGAAACATGTCAAAAAAGAAATACAGTATATGAATAAAGTGTGTCATAAACTGCACCAATACATACCCAAACAGTATTAGTGCAGTCAATGTGAGACAGCACACCATGGTTGCAGTTAAAGGGAACCTGCCATCAGACTTGATATATAGAGCTGAATAAATATTCATACTGTGCATCCTTCAATCATTCATAAACCAAAATTTTATGTGGGAGCAGAAGACTTGCATGCACTACTGCAATACAGTCATTTGCAGTTAGTGATTGAAATTGTGGGGTATATACTAGTGTTGAGCGAACATGTTCGGCCGAATACACTATTCAGCCGAACATGGCGGTGCTCGGGTCCATGCGGTATTCGGCTGAATACCGCGTGTGCTCGAGCGCCATGCTCGAGTCCCCTCCTTGCACGCTAATTAGCCAATTAGCGTGCGGGGAGGTATGGCATTCAGTGTAATGCCAGTAGCCATGTTAGCTACTGGCATTACACTGATTGGCTGGCCGGGAACGATGACATGTGACCCGGCCAGTGTTAGACAAGGAGAGGTGCAGCAAGGAGGGACAGAGAGTGTAGGGAGAGAAGCACGCTAGACAAGGATAGAAAACTATCAGAAAAGACTCAAAAGCCCATTTAAGGGCTATTATATCTGGCACAAACTTTTTTTAAAAAAATTTTAAGTACTTTGAAGGTGTTGAAAATAGCGCTACCTGGCCCCATACCTCCCAAGTGTCCCTCTTTTGGAGGGACAGTCCCTCTTTTTGACCCAAGTCCCTCTGTCCCTCTTTTATCCTTAAATGTCCCTCTTTTTGACCTGGAGGATTAATGCATAAATGTGCATTAATAAATTTACTAAATCGCTCCTTACTAAAGTGTCTATACCTATAAATTAGATCAGAACTTCATTATTTGTTGTAATTTGGACCTTAAAATACCTATAATCTGTTGATTTATGTGCTAATATTTATATGGACAATGAAGCGCAAGAAATAAAATTGCCGCAGGGGCTCCAGAAATTATGCTTTGGGCGGAGTTAGAGGTGTGGCCTAGTATGAAAAAAACTGCCGTGATGTGCACAGCACACATTGTCCCTCTTTGCAATTTTCAAAAGTTGGGAGGTATGCTGGCCTGTCATTAACGCCACAAGCGCTGTTGCAGCAAGGAGGGACATACACTGTAGGGAGAGAAGCATGCTAGGCAGGGATAGAAATCGGTCAAAAAAGAACCAAAAGCCCTTGTAAGGGCTATTATATCTGTCACAAACCTTTATTTACTGATATTTGAGGACTTTAAAGGTGGTGAAAATAGCACTAGGTGGCCTGCCATTAATGGCACATGTGCTGCTGCTGCTGCTGCTGCTGCTGCATGCTGTAGGACACTCTCTGTATACTATATACCTGACATACTTTGCTATAATTTCTGCTGTTAAGCCCGCAGTAATTATTTTGTGTCTTGCTGTATAACGTTTGCGTATTGATAGAATTTGTATAGGCAGGGTTACTATCATTGTTCAAACGTCCATTAGGAAATACTTTTTTTAAACTTTTTTGGGTGGCAAAAAAAAACCCAGGTGTGCCCTGTCAGTAATGCTAGGTGCACAGCGTATTACAACTGTTCAAAAGTCTCTGTAGCTGACATCCGCATTTAATACCATTCATTTAGGCCACAGTTCCTCATTTGCTACTGCAGTTCAATTTTCCCTAGGCGGGAATTAAACAATAGGGATAGTATTTGGGTAGGTAGAAAGATTGTCGCTGTTCCAAAAAGACCAAAGTCCATTGTGAAATACGTCTTTTTTTATTTTTTTGGGTGGCAAAAAATCCCCAGGTGTGCTCTGCCAATAACGCTAGGTGCACAGCATATTACAACCGTTCAAAAGTCTCTGTAGCTGACATCCGTATTTAATACCGTTAATTTAGGACGCAGTTCCTTATTTGCTGCTGCTCTATAACGTTAGCGCATTCAGAATATTGGACATTTGTTTACATTTTTCTGATCATACAGTTAATAAAAATCTACACTACTGTAGTTGTGACCAAGTTGCATATATACTATACAATATGCGCAAGGCGAGCACTAAGGGACGAGGAAGTGGGCGTGCTGCTGATGGTGAATGCCGAGGCCATGGCTCTGGGTGCGGTGAAACTGTGCCTGCTGGCAGAGCCCAAGAAACAAAGTCATCCAAAACTCCTAGCTTCATGTCACAGTTTATAGAGCGGCGTAAGACGCAACTCTTGTCGCCACTGTTAAAGAAATTTAGTTAGTTGCTGAACACAATTGTGCTAGGGTTATATTTCACTATCAGGTGGTCTCTATCTCCTTATAGCCATATCTCTTATATCGTATAATCTCTAATCTCCATTAGATGTCACATATGCTTAAAAATAAAAATGACTCATAATCACTTGATATGTCTGTAGGAAAACAGGAACTTAGCAGAAGATGAAATATGCATATGGAATTTCCCAGATAGATGAAGTAATGTGTACGTGTCCTCATTAGCTCTTCCATAGATATCCAAGGGGACGATCGTGGAAGAGCTTTGGTCATTATGGCAACTGGGAACTGCACCTTCAAATACACAGGTAAGATATTTTTCTTACTTTGTGCCTTCCTGCTTGTTATGACCACTGTTCAAGTATTGTCCTTTTCAGAATTTTTGGGATTTTAAAAGAACACCTCCTTGTCTGTGGTAGAGTGAATGGAGTGCCTGAAACCTAGGTGTATGAGAGTGATAGAGATTGCCTGTGTTTTATAATATGCCGTGATAGAAATTAAGGAACTGGGAAAAAGTGGAAGTTAGAAAATCAAGAAAGAGATTTCAATGCTTGCATTTAGTTAGTATTTAAAGAGCCCACCTCTCTGTGAGGTCCACAGGGATACTGTAAGCCAACCTGTATCTTTGCTTTGTGCATCGTGTGAGCAGGTTGGTGCCCAGTTAGTTACGCTGTGCGTGATATGAGCAACTGGGGCTGGTTAGTTACGCTTTGCGTGGTATAAGCAACCAGCGGTACGTGAATCATCGGGTTCACGTGTAGTGTAGTGGGACACAAAAGGTGTGTGTCCGGTTGGAGAGGGGACGGATCCACTCTTCTCCAAGTGGATCAGGCAATCAAAGGCTCTGAAAAAGGGGCGCCCCTCGAGGAGGAAGATGACTGCAGTGGATATCATAGAGAGGCAGAAGTGGAGGAGGGGCAGTGAGAGATATAAGCAGAATATTCAAAAGAGCAGGCATGTCAAAAGATGATTAATCTGGAAATCTAGATGGTTTAAATCTGGAAAGTTCCACAGTAAGAGAAGCAGCGCATTCGTTGAAGGTTAGGCAGGTGAAGAAGGTAAGAGCAGGTGGAGAAGGTGAAAGAGGCTGGGAGCAGTGGTTTTCAAAGGTGGCATAAAGAGAATGATGGAGAAAGAATTGGAAAGGGAAACATTTATG
>ONZH01010120.1:0-29510 GCA_900303285.1 Rhinella marina | reverse complement strand
AAGTTGATCTCTGATCTCTGATTGATCCAATGTCGTCCTAAATGACTGATGAAGATACATAGAATCCACCTGTGTGTAATCAAGTCTCCGTATAAATGCACCTGCTCTGTGATAGTCTCAGGGTTCTGCATCATGAAGACCAAGGAACACACCAGGCAGGTCCTGATACTGTTGTGGAGAAGTTTAAAGCCGGATTTGGAGACCAAAAGATTTCCCAAGCTTTAAACATCCCAAGGAGCTCTGTGCAAGCGTCATATTGAAATGGAAGGAGTATCAGACCACAGCAAATCTACCAAGACCCGGCCGTCCCTCTAAACAAGGAGAAGACTGATCAGAGATGGAGCCAAGAGGCCCATGATCACTCTGGATGAACTGCAGAGATCTACAGCTGAGGTGGGAGAGTCTGTCCACAGGACAACAATCAGCCCAACACTTCACAAATCTGCCCTTTATGGAAGAGCGGCAAGAAGAAAGCCATTTCTCACAGATATCCATAAAAAGTCTGGTTTACAGTTTGCCACAAGCCCCTGGGAGACACCAAACATGTGGAAGAAGGGGCTCTGCTCAGAGGAAACCAAAATCAGACTTTTTGGAAACAATGCAAAACGATATGTTTGGTGTAAAAGCGACACAGCTCATCCCTGAACACACCATCCCCACTGTCAGACATGGTGGGGGCAGCATCATGGTTTTGGGCTTTTCATCAGCAGGGACAGGGAAGATGATGGATGGAGCCAAATACAGGACCATTCTGGATGAAAAGACTGAGACTAGGACGGAGATTTATCTTCCAACAAGACAATGATCCCAAACATAAAGCAAAATCTACAATGGAATGGTTCAAAAATAAAGGTCTCCAGGTCTTAGAACGGCCGAGTCACAGTCCAGACCTGAATCCAATGGAGAAGATGTGGAAAGAGCTGAAAACTGCTGTTCACAAACGTCTCCATCCAACCTCAAAGAGGAAGAAGGGGCAAGAACTTCATCTCTAGATGTGAAAACTGATAGAGACATCCCCCAAGAGACCGCAGCTGGAATCGCAGCAAAGTATTAATGCAAGGGGGACGAATAATTTTGCACGCCCGACTTTTCAGTTTTATTATTACAAAAAAATTTTAAATGATCCAATAAATTTCCTTCCACTTCACAATTGTGACCACTTGTTGTTGATTCTTCACCAAAAATTTTAAATTTTATATCTTTTTGTTTGAAGCCTGAAATGTGGCAAAAGGTTTAAAAGTTCCAGGGGGCCGAATACTTTCGCAAGGCACTGTATCTGGTCGTAACTACTTTTAGGGAGCACATATGTGGGCATATCTACTGTGAGGGGGCAAATATTTGGGCATAACTACTGTGAGGGGGCAAATATCTGGCCATAAACACTGTGAGGGGCACATATTTGGATATAACTACTGTAAGGGGGCACATATCTGGCATAACTACTGTGAGGGGGCACATATCCTGGATGTAACTACTGTGAGGGGGCACATATCTGGCATAACTACTGTGAGGGGGCACATATCTGGTATAACTACTGTGAGTGGGCACATAATCTGACATAATTACCATCAGGGGGAACATATCTTGCCATAACCACTGTGAGGGGGCACATATCTGGGCATAACAGAGCCCGGGAACTATAGGCCGGTAAGTTTAACGTCTGTTGTGGGTAAACTGTTTGAGGGTTTTCTAAGAGATGCTATCTTGGAGTACCTCAATGAAAATAAGCAAATTACTCCATATCAGCATGGCTTCATGAGGGATTGGTCATGTCAAACCAATTTAATCAGTTTCTATGAGGAGGTAAGTTCTAGACTGGACCGCGGCAAATCAATGGATGTCGTATATCTGGACTTCTCCAAAGCGTTTGACACTGTACCACATAAAAGGTTAGTATATAAGATGAGAATGCTTGGCCTGGGAGAAAATGTCTGTATGTGGGTAAGTAACTGGCTCAGTGATAGAAAACAGAGGGTGGTTATTAATGGTACATACTCAGATTGGGTCACTGTCACTAGTGGGGTACCACAGGGGTCAGTACTGGAGGGGTCACTGTCACTATGGGGTACCACAGGGGTCAGTATTGGGCCCTATTCTCTTCAATATATTTATTAATGATCTTGTAGAAAGCTTGCACAGTAAAATATCAGTTTTTGCAGATGACACTAAACTGTGTAAAGTAATTAACACAGAAGAGGACAGTATACTGTATATATACTACAGAGGACAGTACACTGTATATATACTACAGAGGACAGTATACTGTATATAGATACTACAGAGGACAGTATACTGTATATAGATACTACAGAGGACAGTATACTGTATATATACTACAGAGGACAGTATACTGTATATACACTACAGAGGACAGTGTACTGTATATATACTACAGAGGACAGTATACTGTATATATACTACAGAGGACAGTGTACTGTATATATACTACAGAGGACAGTATACTGTATATATACTACAGAGGACAGTATACTGTATATATACTACAGAGGACAGTATACTGTAATATATATAATACAGAGGACAGTGCACTGCTACAGATGGATCTGGATAGACTGGAGGCTTGGGCAGAGAAGTGGCAGATGAGGTTTAACACTGACAAATGTAAAGTTATGCATATGAGAAGGAATAATGCAAGTCACCAGTACATACTAAATGGTAAAATATTGGGTAACTCTGACATAGAAAAGGACCTAGGAATTTTAGTGAACAGCAAACTAAGCTGCAGAAACCAGTGTCAGACAGCTGCTGCCAAGGCCAATAAGATAATGGGTCGCATCAAAAGCGGCATAGATGGCGGTGATGAGAACATAGTCCTGCCACTTTACACATCACTAGTCAGACCACACATGGAGTACTGTGTACAGTTCTGGGCTCTGTGAACAAGGCAGACATAGCAGAGCTGGAGAGGGTTCAGAGGAGGGCAACTAAAGTAATAACTGGAATGGGTGGACTACAGGACCCAGAAAGATTATCAAAATTAGGCTTATTCACTTTAGAAAAAAGACGACTGAGGGGAGATCTAATAACTATGTATAAATATATCAGAGGTCAGTACAGAGATCTCTCCCATCATCTATTTATCCCGAGGACTGTGACTGTGACGAGGGGACATCCTCTGCGTCTGGAGGAAAGAAGGTTTGTACACAAACATAGAAGAGGATTCTTTATGGTAAGAGCAGTGAGACTATGGAACTCTCTGCCTGAGGAGGTGGTGATGGTAAGTTCACTATAAGAGATCAGGAGGGGCCTGGATGTATTTCTGGAGGTAATAATATTACAGGTTATAGTTACTAGAGAGGGGTCGTTGATCCAGGGAGTTATTCTGATGCCTGATTGGAGTCGGGAAGGAATTTTTTTCCCTAAAGTGGGGAAAACTGGCTTCTACCTCACAGGGTTTTTTTGCCCTCCTCTGGATCAACTTGTAGGAAAACAGGCCGAACTGGATGGACAGATCATCACTTACTACTTCTCCCGCTCAGACTCCTCCTGCATTCCATCATCAGTCATCGATAATGGAATACGAGGCCAGGAAACATCTACATCCACTAGTGTGCAAGCTTAATTCCCACCTGTCAAAGTTGCTGGCGATGCAGTCGCTGCCATACTATTTAGTGGAGTCTGCTGCCTTTAGGGAGGGGATCGTGTGTGTTCATCCTCGCGGGTTGATATACGCCTCCTCCACATCCTCCTCCATGGACACACTTCTATCCCCAACAGCAGCAGGCCACAGGGTTGTCTCACTCCCCCTGATTCCTATCACATGTGTCAAGTCAAGCAGAAGCTATAACCTGTCTGTACAGTATCTGTATAGGTATATACTCACCTGTATACTTGTATGTTCACCACTGTTCGTAGTAGCTGTATATGTATATACTGTACTTCCCAGTATACCTGTATGTTCACCTCTCTGCACAGTAGCTGTATATATATATATATATATATATATATATATACTTCCCAGTATACCTGTATGTTCACCTCTCTGCACAGTAGCTGTTTAGGTATGTACTCCCCTGTATAGCTGTATACTCCCCTCTCTGCACAGTAGCTGTATATATATATACTTCCCAGTATACCTGTATGTTCACCTCTCTGCACAGTAGCTGTATAGGTATATACTCACCTGTATACCTGTGCGCTCACCTCTCTACACAGTAGCTGTATAGGTATATACTCACCTGTATACCTGTGCGCTCACTCTCTGACAACAGTAGCTGTATAGGTATATACTCACCTGTATACCTGTGCGCTCACCTCTCTGAAGTAGCTGTATATTATTTATATACTCACCTGTATACCGGTGCGCTCACCTCTCTGCACAGTAGCTGTATAGGTATATACTCACCTGTATACCTGTGCGCTCACCTCTCTGCACAGTAGCTGTATAGGTATATACTCACCTGTATACCTGTGGCGCTCACTCTCTGCACAGTAGCTGTATAGGTATATACTCACCTCCCTACATAGTAAGCTGTATAGGTATATACTCAGCCTGTATACCTGTGCGCTCACCTCCCTTCATAGTAGCTGTATAGGTATATACTCACCTGTATACCT
Organism: Rhinella marina; assembly: GCA_900303285.1. Lineage (NCBI taxonomy): Eukaryota > Metazoa > Chordata > Amphibia > Anura > Bufonidae > Rhinella > Rhinella marina. Next base: position 24,932 of record ONZH01010120.1, on the reverse strand, counting down.
GTCGCTCACCTCTCTGCACAGTAGCTGTATAGGTATATACTCACCTGTATACCTGTGCGCTCACCTCTCTGCACAGTAGCTGTATAGGTATATACTCACCTCCCTACATAGTAGCTGTATAGGTATATACTCACCTGTATACCTGTGCGCTCACCTCCCTTCATAGTAGCTGTATAGGTATATACTCACCTGTATACCTGTGCGCTCACCTCTCTGCACAGTAGCTGTATAGGTATATACTCACCTGTATACCTGTGCGCTCACCTCTCTGCACAGTAGCTGTATAGGTATATACTCACCTCCCTACATAGTAGCTGTATAGGTATATACTCACCTGTATACCTGTGCGCTCACCTCCCTTCATAGTAGCTGTATAGGTATATACTCACCTGTATACCTGTGCGCTCACCTCCCTTCATAGTAGCTGTATAGGTATATACTCACCTGTATACCTGTGCGCTCACCTGTCTGTTGGGGACTGTTGCTCATTACCGCAGGCTCTTGATCTCAGTATTGTTTGAATGATGACACCTCCGGGAAATCACCTGCCCTGGAGCTCTCACACGTGTATTACTGTATATATCTGTGACCCTGTCACCTGCTCCGAGCATCACCCTGTAATTAAATCATGATGTCACCTGTAAGTGCTGAGTAATGTGAACTTACACACCAGCACAGGGGACACATGTAACTCTATGTTCACCGCCCCCAGATAGAAATGTCGGCTTGCTGCAGAATTCGGCCTTCAGTTCTGTCTCCTGCTGATGTCAATATTAAGAACCAAGAACACCTAGAGGCTTAAAGAGCACCCAACAGCAGGATCAACACTATTAAAGAGGACATACTGCCTGGTAGGGTTCATCCTGCTTTGAAACCAATTTTCCTCCTTGCAATGTGAAGGAAGCGTAACTTAAGTGTGCGAGGCGCTGAACACTTTGGCCTTCCTCATTATAGGACTGATGTCGGTGGACATTTCACGCCAAGAGCTGCTTAAGAACGGTGTAGTAGTGGCGGAGAGTGAAATGCACGCAAATGTTCTAGTGAGTAATGGGATGTGTATATGCCGAGGAATTACACGGACTTATGATCCATGAGTTGGGACCCAAATACTGGAAGCAAATCTTGAGCCAAAAAAACCCACCACTATCGCTGAAGAGAAACCTGAAGCAGTGGCAGATTCCTGGGGTTCTGCAGGACTAACCAGGGAAACCAAGACCACTAGAAGCCGTGCGCTTCCTGAGGCCGCCGCTGTACAGTGATACATTGTACACGCTCGTATAGATTGTATCACTGTACAGCGGCAGCCTCAGGAAGCGCACGGCGTCATAGCAACCAATGACACCGTGCACTCCTGCCCTCAGAAGGAGCACAGTCCGGGTTTTCACAGACCGTCCCGGATCATGCTCCACAGTCGTGTGAATGGGCCCTAATAATGAGGCAGACTTTAGGTTAACTAGTTAGATAAAACAATCACTAGTAGAGGTGCACTGCGGCGGTAATGCAATTGACAATATATGGCTAAACCCTCACACTGATGTTAAAATGAGACTTTCACCAATATATTCTTATATCAAGAACATACCGGAGCCCGAGCACCGCGTCAAGGTATCTCAGAGTGGCTCGGGACCTAACACTAACCTACCTTGCCATTGGGCAATTGTGGAAGGAGCATATAGGCCGACACACAGCGACCTACTCCTAGTTACTCCTTTATATCTGGAGGTGTGGCAACTCCAGGTCTGAATGTATCATTACTTACATCTTATGGTCACATGAGTCATTGGTAGGTGGGGCTCATAGTCTCCTCCCATTGTATGTGTGATTTCACGCTGGAGGTAACTAGGAGTAGGTTGCTGTGTGTCGGCCTATATGCTCCTTCCGCAATTGCCCAACGGCAAGGTAGGTTAGCGTTAGGTCCTATTCCACTCTGAGATACCTTGGCGCAGTGCTTGGGCTCCGGTATGTTCTTGATATAAGAATATATTGGGGAAAGTCTCATTTTATAAATCACAGAGAAGCTGGATTCTAAAACTTAACTTTTACTCAAAAATAGAAGTAAAAATATTTTTACTTACTATTTTTATTTTTACTTCTATTTTTGAGTAAAAGTTAAGTTTTAGAATCCAGCTTCTCTGTGATTTATTAATTTCTTTAGCTGGTGGTTGATTTTTTCAATAAGGACATTGTTGACACTGTGATATGTGCTAAAGTCTCATTTTAACATCAGTGTGAGGGTTTAGCCATATATTGTCAACTGCATTACCGCCGCAGTGCGCCTCTACTAGTGATTGTTTATATAGTTCGCCACATCCACACAATTTCTTACCTTGTGTAGGATGTCTTTGTGGTACATGTGGTCCGCTGCAGGCGTCCTCCATTGGATGCATTTTTGCTGGGGATTACGTTCAGCGGCGGATCACATGTGCAGGAATTGCTCCCCTGGTTTGATATGCGCAACAGCATTTGGGGTCTGAGCAATTCTCTGCCATTTTAGACCACGTTTTTTTTTCTGTGATTTGTATTTTAACTAGTTAGATAGTAGAACAAAAGATCCCAACTAGGGATGCCTGGTCTATTTGTGGACGCTACTACTTCATTCCTCAAGAAATCTACCAAATGGACACGGCGCTTCTGAAATGTATGCTGGACAGTCTCATCGTCAGACAGAGCAAGCGTCCACGGGCGTCCCCTTATCATATTGGTTCAAAAGAAGGACTGCCGTTCTGTGTGGATTATAGGCTCTTGAAAGCTCGCACAGTCCTGGATGTCTGACCATTGCACAAAGGTGTTGACTCAATGGCTCCATGTAACAATGGCAATCTATATTGAACTGTGTACTTACTTCAGACTCTCATCAGGCAACAATCAACTCAGCTGCTCGGGTATGTGTGAAGAATCCAGATGAATTTATTCCAAGCTGAAATCTTGTAGTTATGCACCAGTAGGTGAAAAGATGATCATTTAAGTAATTTAATAATAAGTTGAGCAGCACATGAAAACCCCAGTGCAGATAACATAAAATGGCTACAACTACTGGCAGGAGGGAAGGTGCAGCAAGAACAGGGCAACGTACAGGGAGACAAGGGGGACAAACTTATGCAGTGATACAATGCAAACAGAAAGGACATTAATGATCATGAACCATGACATAGAGGACTCTCTGCTGGCTCTGGACCACACTGATCTTTCCTCTGAACTTAGTGGATACTGGCCGGTGCTGACCCAGCTGGAATAGCATGGGCTGATGCTGAATCCCAGTAAATGTCATCCATTCAGGAAAATACCTGAGGTATTTGGTATTTGGTGAGCTCGCTGACGTCACCGAAGGTCCTTTTGCATGGGAAAGAAGAAAGAAGACACCGGCTGCGCGAACAAGCGGAAAAGGTGAGTTTTTAAAATTATTTTTAACCCCTAAAGTCCATTTTAACTATTATTTTCTGTTATAACCATGTTATAACGGAAAATAATAAAGGGAAGTTCGGGTCATTTTAACAGTTAAAATGATTTTGTTCGACTGCCTCAAACAGTTTGAGGCAGTCGAACAAAATCCCGGACGATTTTGAAATTCCCCCCGGACATTTTTTTAGGTCCCAAAAGTAGGACATGTCCGGGGAAAAGAGGACGTCTGGTCACCCTACTCTATAGGCGGTGATGTGGGATGTGGGCTGGAGGCCATCGAGCAGGGATTGATGGGCAAGATAAGCAAATGTAGCACCCCATGGCCATGGATGACATAAGGTAGCAGGAAGGCACAGAAGGGGGCAGGAGACTGTGGGGCAAGAGAATCGGGACACAGACGGTGGTAGACATTTTGGGGAGGAAATGTATCTGGGGATATGTTTGGGTTGGGGCCACAGAGGGTAGAGGGGGTATTGGTATAAAAGGGGACACAAGCTCCGTAGGGGAAGGGAAATGGAACGGGGGGGGGGTTGAGGGTCTGAGCACCAAAGGAAACTTTTGCACGTGTGTCATCTCAAGAAAATGTTATATATTTATTTACTTATTTTCATATTTATTATATATTATTTTTATTTCTGTATTATTTATTTACATATTTTGATACAGGTGTTTATTATTTACATATTATTTATTTATTACATTATATTTTTTTGATTATTTTTACATTCCACTATAGTCGTTTAGTAACAGCTTCCGATACGAGCGCAGCCATCAGCACTGGATTGGTTCAGGGCCTGATGATGTCACTCAGACTAGAGACTCTTCGTTGCTGTCAGAAGCAGACACTGACATCCTGCAAGAAGGCCGGGTTCGCCTGAAATGTGCAGGTCTGACAAATAGCCTCTGGTCTGAGTGACATCATTGGTGCCTGAACCAATCAGACCAGGACGATGCCGCTACGGCCAGAGACTGTTAGGTACAACCACATCTGGGCACTCAGTGCAGCTGAAATGTTGAAATTGTCAGGGGAACCATAAATGTAAACCCTATGGTCTGCTGCTGTACATTCACCATACATGGTCGGGGTGGAGATGAGGAAAGGCTTTTTAACCCTTTCAGTCCCTAAACATGCCTCCGGCCATAAATAGCAGAGACCCGCGGCCATAAGGCTGATCACATACATTTTCCCCTTCAATTGCCGTGGTCAAATGTGACTGAGATCGGGGAACCTGTTACATTGACAAGCAGGCTTCGGAGCCTATTTCAGGAATATACCAATACAGGCCACTAGGTGGCAACATTGTATTGTTATATAGCAAATTAAGTGTTCAATGATGGCTATATAGCCATCATTGAACACAATGGACAATCTAATGATTGCCAATTATTGTCACCCAGGGTAACTTAAAAAAAGTTTAAAAAAAAAGTTAAAGAAAAGTTTTTATAAATATAAAAAAATATAAAAGTTCAAATCACTTCCCTTTCCGTAAAATATAAATAAAAATACTTAACCAATAAAAAAAAAACAAAAAACGGGGCATCGTTATGGGCATCGTTGCATGTGAAAATGCCCATAAAATTAAAATATAACAATATTGACATACGACAAATGGCGTAATGGGAAAAAAAATAAAAACACCCAATTCACCATTGTTTGTCACTTCAACTCCCCAATACTTTTTTTTTTAAAATAAAAAGTGATCAAAAAGTCGCACACACTTCAAGTTGGTATAACCGAAAAGTACAGATCGTCCCTCAAAAAATGAGCCCTCACACAGTCCTGTACACATAACTACAAAAAAGATACAGGGATCAGAATATGGTGATAATTTTTTTATTTCTCAAAGGTTTTAATTTTTTTTTAGTATTAAAACGCAAGAAAAATTATTGTAACCGTACTGACCTAGAGAATGAAGATAATTTTACCACATAGTGTACGGCGTAAAAAATAAAAATAAAAGACCTTCTTTTTCCCAATTCTACCCCATTTGGAATTTTTTTTCCGCTTACCACTAAATGGCATGTAAATGTAAATGGTGGCATTAGAAAGTAAAACTTTTCCCGCCAAAAATAAGCCCTCATAAGGCTATGTGAACGGAAAAATAAAAAAGTTAGGACTATGGGAAGGCAGGGAGTGAAAAATGAAAACGCAAAAATGGAAAATCTCAGGGTCCTGAAGGTAGTAATGCTCTGGTTATTACAGGACACAATGTCAGGATTTTATGAGGCACACCCGAATTTCCTTCACCCTGTAGCCATATATCAGTGGATGGATAGTTGCCGGGAAGAGGTAGTATATGGCGCTGGTGAGGTTCTGGAAGTCATTGGAGATCGGCATCCTGTACGCGATGGACAACAGTAACCCACATGAGTAGTTTATGATGACAATGCACAGGTGAGTCCCACAGGTGTGGAGCGTCTTGTGGCGAGCCCTACCAGTCACTATATTCATGGCCGTGTACAGGATCCTGGAGTAAGAGACCAGGAGCAGAGTGATGCCCATGGAAGTCACCATAATCCTTACCATCAGACCCAACATTTGGATGTTTTGGACTATCCCACATCCCAGTTTCAGAAGAACCATATTTTCACACACAAAGTCCAGGATGAGGTTGGAGAAGCAGTACTCCACCCTGGAGGCCACCATTATTATAGAAAAAGCCAGGAGGCCAGATTCCAATAAGCCCAAGATGGAAAGAAGGAACAGCAGGCGCCTGGTCATGATCTCATGGTAACGTAGAGGCCTGCAGATCGCCATGTAGCGGTCCAGCGCCATCAGCAGCAACACATTGGACTCAAATATGACCATGGTGTAGACAAAGAACATCTGGAAGAGGCAGCCGCCTAGAGAGACGCGGTCCATCCCACATAGCAGCGCCATCAGAGTGCTGGGGACAATGGCGGTGGTAGAGGAGATGTTTGAAGCAAAGAGGAGAAATATTAGGTGATACATGGGGGCCTGCAGGCTCTTCTCCACCCAGATCCGGTACATGATCGTCACATTCCCACCCAAGATCAACCCATAGACACTGAAGAACGGGATGGCAAGAAGCCCCTGGATTCCGAAACTCCGGGAAATCCTCGCATTATGAATTCTGTGTGTGACAAGGGTGATGACTGGTTCTTCAGAGTGAAATCCATTTATATCGCATGGAACCTGCAGATCGAGAGTGAAGGGAAGAGAATCTGGAAATGTCCTGGATATTACATATAATGTACTCAGCTCCACTGTATATACATGAATTATATTCACAAAACGTGAATGTGCAGGTCAGGAATGCATCTGAAAGGAGTCACTAAGACTCTAGATAGGCTGTCAATACCTGATTGGTGGCGGTCCAACTCTCAAGTGTTTGGGTGTTGGGTTTGTTATATCCAGCATGGAAATGAGTGAACTTCTTGAAATTTGGTGAATTATTCAATAAGTTCTATTCGTACCCGAAAAAGTTGCTCTAATTGGTGTGAACATTGGATATCACACCCTCTAATCTCCTAAGACTTTCCCTAGGAGCTTTTAATTAATTTTTCATTTTTATTCTCCCCCGTCTCCCTAAGCTCTGGAATGCAATGATAGCAATAGTAAATGATGTCTGAGTGACGCTGACATATATAGCTGTGGGAAAATGCATGGTTGACGGTGTCATCATACAGTTTGTTTAATATCACACTGCACATGTCTTCTGCTTTTTCATATTCCAAAGCCTCCAAAAATTGTAATGCGATAAAAAAAACTGTGGCTTGTTGGGACCAAGCTTCCAAAAATTATGCCTTAACAGGGTCAGATTCCTGTCCCTGTTTATACACACACATGTTAATGTCACAAGAAACAGTGGCTTGTTCTGCACAAGTGTCCAAAAATGATGCTTTATCGGGAGTGGAATGCCTGCTGATAGTTGTATTGGTAATTGTAAGAAGAAGGAGTAGCTTGTTCTGAACAAGACTCGAAAAATTCTCCCCTTTAATTGGGAACAGCAGCAGTGCAGTGTGGATGTGGAAAGTTAAGGGTGACAGTGGTATACGGAGGCAATAGTAGCGGCAGTAGCAGCACAGCATGGAACAGACAAGGCAGAAGATGTTTGTAAGGCTGTTTAGGGAGTAGTAATGGTGATGGAAGTAGAAGTAGGGGGATTAGCAGTAGAAATTAGCAGCAGTGGTGGTAGTACAGCATCGATATGGTACAGAAAATGATGGTAGGCAGGCAGACAGTAGCAGTGGCATGATTGAGGCAGCAGCAGCTATACAGTACAGAACTTGATGGTAGGCAGATGGACGGCAGCAGTGGCATGATGGCAGTAGAGTCACTGGCAGCCATGTGGTACAGAACATAATGGTACGCAGGCAGACAGCAGCAGTGGTCTGATGTGGCACACTCAGCGAGGGCATACCTGTTCATTGGCCTCAGCCAGAGGAGTGTGAACTCTTTGTGAACTGCCTTGTTCATTTTCACAAAAGTGATGTCTTGTCAAACAAACAACAACAAAAAAACTAGTTATAAAAAAAAAATAAAACAATAGCACTAGACTGCAAAAAATATCAAGTTTTTTTTAATAAATAGACATAGAATATATTAAAATAATGGCCACACATATCACATGGGACATTTAACCCCTTCCCGACCTACATGTACGGCGCTGGACGGAACTTTAAAGATGGCGCCCACTTGTGAGTGGAGCAGGTGCCATAGCCGCCGAGTGCCTGCTGTTTTAAATAGCAGGCACCCGGGACTAATATCCGCGACCAGCGGTAACCCTAATTACAGACATTTAACCCTTCATGTGTCTAACAACTATAAGATCAATAATGATGACAATGTCCATACTGAGCCAGTGCTACGCTCCACAGTGTAATTAGCCTCCAGGCACTTCCTGGATCATGTGCCGTACATTGTACATGTGACCCAAGCCTGGTTAAAACCCAAAATGTACACGGGTCGCACCTGTACATCACAACATATGGGACATGATCCAGGAAGTGCCTTGAGGCTAATTACACCGGGGAGTGAATCGCTGGACCGGTATGGACATTGTCATCATTATCAATCTTACCATTGTTAGACACATGAAGGGCGGGAACAGAAGTTAAATAAAAATAGTCAAATAAATCCTTTATTTCTGGGTACTGATCTGGGGTTTGACTCTATTTTAGGTTTTGATCCAGGGTTTGACTCTATTTTAGATTCTGATCTGGGGTTTGACTCTATTTTGGCTAGTGTTGAGCAAATCAAAGCATCTCAAATGGAATTTGATCAAAAGTTTAGGAAAAATTTGATTTGCAGCAAATCCAAATTTCCTGGCACTTTGTGGTAACTAATGAATTTATTCCTAAAATGGCAGGGACATGTGTTACAAAGTGAAAGTAAGAAGCCAAGGAACAAGACATCACCCATAATGCAGTGCAGTCAGCCAATCAGCAGCTAGCCAGCCCCAGTGATCTCACAGCCCTATAAAAATCCTAATACCCATCCAGTCTCAGCCATTTTATAGTGAACTGAGTATAGGGAGAGACAGTGTTTAACAAAGCTTTAATTGTAAAATTTTGGATAGGGAGACTGCAGGGAAAGTGCAGGGAGATCATAGGGATATTTTTTGCATACTGTAGGGAGAGCATAGGGAGACTGCAGGGACAGTGCAGGCTGTGTAATCTAAAGCTGAAGGGATCCATAGGAGACAGCTCAGTTTGCATTAATCCCTATACAGAGCTATCTAATTGAACAATTGTCTAGTTCTACTGTTATTGGGATGTCCTCCTTGTTTAATAGATACATAATTCTATTATGCATTGATTCTCAAATTAGAGTGAATAAGTAGTGTAATTTAACTGTTATTGGGGTGTCCACCTTATTTAATAGATACACACATTTACAGTATTATGCCTTGATTCTCAAATTGGGGTGAATAAGCTGTTATTGTTATTGAGGTGCCAACTTTGGCTGTATATAGGATCTGTGGGCAGAAGATGAAGCTTGGCCAGGGTGCCAATGTTGCAACCACGGCCCCCTGTGAACACATGGAGTGTCACCATAATGTGACCTGGGAAAACTGTGGCGCTAATGTAGTGGTACAGCCTTAAACAGCAACCGCTGCATCTCTCAGTGGCCCGCACCCCTTCTCTGGCAGTCAAGACTCTATCACTCTAGCAGAAGGGAGCTGTGTTTCCTTCCCATTGTCTGCTGGTCCTGATCCTCCTACTCCTCATCACGCATTTCGGCAGCAATCGATCACCGAGGCATTTGCAAAAAGACAACAGTATTCGTGCACTCATCCAACGGCGCAGAAGCTGAACTCGTTCCCGGCCAAGTTGCTGGTGCTGCAGTCCCTCCATTTCCATGTTGTGAACTCATGGAGTTCACGGCAGTGCCAATGTGTGCAGCTGTAACTATGTTCAAGGACAATATATGTCCTTTTTGGCCCACTAGGTAAATGTGGTTTCTGCCCAAGTACACCAGCAACTTGGCCAGGTGATGGCAATGCCGCCTCCACATTCTCATGATGTGATTGTGGCGGCCAATGTCCTCCTCTGCCTCCTCATCCTCCACCTCGTCCTCAGCCTCCACTGTAGGAACAATTCGGAGTGGTCCTCCAGCATACCACCCATGAAGAGCATGGCGGTGTCATGCTGTTCACACCAGGGAGGAACTGCTCGGCATCATCAAGCAAATGCTGTCTGTCTGCTCGCCAACTGAAGATCGGAACCATCGTCACCAATCATGGGAAGAACATCCTAACAGTGCTGTGTCAAGGAGAGCTGACCCATGCGCCCTGCATGTCGCACATCTTCAATCTGGTTGCAACCCCATTCCTGTAGTCTTCCACCCAACTGCAACATGTCTTGAAAATGGCCAGGAAACTGTTCATGCACTTCAGCCAACCTCTTACAATGCAAAACACACCATCCTTGAGCTACAAAGGCAGAATAGTGTTTACTAACATTGCCTCATATGCGACGTTTCCACCTGTTGGAACTCCAACCTCCACGTGTTGGACCGACTATATGACCAGAGGAAGAATGTGGACGATCTCTTGATGATGCAGGCAGACAGTAGTACTCCCATGTAACTTCGACGTTAGCTTGTGGCAGCTCATGAGTGATACCTGCCGTTTGCTCAGGCCCTTTGAGGAGACCCAGGAGATGTATACAGAAATAGGTGATTTATCTACACAAGTGACAAAAGGAGAGCAGGAGGACCTGCCGGGCGATGAGAAAGACCAGGCAGATGACCCTGACATACCGTGGCAGTATGCAGTAGAGATGTAGGCAGAGAGTCTCTGTGAGTCCCTTGCACAAATGGCCAGATGCATGCTGAGTTGCTTGCATAGTGACAGCCGCATTATAACCATTTGGCAGAGTGCTGACTACTGGCTCCCTACGAGGTAAGTCCCTCACTACCAGGCCAAAATGGGGGCCTTTTAAAAACCTAAGGCCCTATGCAGTCTGTTGGCCGCTGTCTATGTGCGCCATCGTCCATCCTCATGAAGGTCTGACCAGGGGGACCCTCTGCGCTCATGCTCCACTGCTATGACTGCTGGAAGGGATGGGGTGGGATGGGCAAGAGCAGCACTAGTTCCGTCAGTAGTAACTTGAGTCTCAAGTCTCTGATGAGCATGTTTCGTCACCCGCCTACTGAAGAAACCAGCCGGCAGCAGCAGGACATGGAGCAGAACCTGAACCAGCAGGTGCTGGCAAACTTGAACTGCACCCTGTCACCCCAGATCCAAGATCCTCTGGACTACTGGCAGACAACCTTGATTTGTGGTTGCAACTGGTCGAATTTGCCCTGGACAAGCTTTCCTGCCTGGTCAGTAGTGTGAAATCAGAATGGGTGTTAAGTGCAGCGGGCGGCATAATTACCCAAAGGAGAACTTGCCTTGCCACCAAATATGTGAAGAGACTGCCCTTTATGAAGATGAATCAGGCGTGGATCAGCCAGGATTTCCACACACTGGTGCCTGATGCATCACACTAGATCATTCTGGCAGTATTATTCTGACTGGATAAAACATAAAAAATTCGACAGCACTCTGCGAACACAGACAATAAATTGAGTACATATAATACTGCCATACTCACTATCCACACGATACTAGCGCTACATTGTAAATGTGAGATTCTTGGCAAATAATTTTGTACAAAAATTATCTGTGCCCGTCTGCCAAACGTCAAGGCGATCTCTTTAAGAAGGCAACCTAACACTAAACGCCATAGTCACTAGGTGCCATAGCAGCCTCCATTAACTATAGAGGATGCAGGCTCCACATGCTAAGCCAACATTGTATTGTACCTCTTATGGTGCCAAAATGGCCTCCACTGATTCAGGGAATGCTGGCTTTTGGCACCATAAGAGGTACAATATAATGTTGGCTTAGCATGCATGTGTTCACACCAGAACATTGTGAGAAATGGCCACCATCTTGTGCTGTTACTGCACTGCTGTTGCCCCCCATGTCCCCGCTCTGTGACTGGACCACTGTGTTGACTCCTCATGGTGTTGCCACCCTCACTACTCTGTGACTGGACCACTGTGTTGACTCCTCATGGTGTTGCCACCCTCACCACTCTGTGACTGGACCACTGTGTTGACTCCTCATGGTGTTGCCACCCTCACCGTTCTGTGACTGGACCACTGTGTTAACTCCTCATGGTGTTGCCACTCTCACCACTCTGTGATGGGGCCACTAGTGTCCATTTTTGGCCCTGTTGACATCACAGTTTACATTACGGTTCTCCTGATCCGTTAGAAGAACTGAAAAGTGAAAAACACCACGGATCCTGTCTTTGGAGAATCTGTAATGGCTCGATCACATGGTCAGTATTTTGCATCAGGATTTGATCATGATTTGGATGCAGAAGCAGGAGTGGATACAAAACACAGAAGACATGCAAATATGCCATTCATGTGTCATCTCTATTTTGGATCCACTCCTGTTTTTGTCTTACCAATACTGATCAAATACTGAAGGCAGATGCTCAAAAGACAGGATCAGTTTGTTTTGGGGGTTGTTTTTCTGTCGGATATGAAGAGGGGGGAAAATAAACTGTGATGTCCTCATCTCCACTCTGTCACTGGGACACTACTTGTATCAGTAGGTAACAGAACAGGTTCTATAAAAATCTATGTGGAATCAGCTGACGGTGTTGCACTCTTTCACTCTGTAGTAGAATGAGTGGGTAACACAATATCTCATCTATCAATGAATGCGGACGCCTCAACAACAGTGAAATGAGACTGCTCTTTCACCAATTAGTAGAATTAGTGGCTAACAGGTTAACTAGAAATCTATTTGGAATCAGCAGACGGTGTAAAATGAGACCACTCTTTCACTCTATAGTAGAATCTTGGGCTACTGCACGGTTAAGTAAATTATACCGGAAGCAAACAATGACTTTTAAGGCTGAGTTCACACTTAAGTTATTTGGTCAGTTAATTCCAGCAGTTACTATATGGTGAATCCAAATGAGGATCCAATCATACTCTCAGATAAGGTATCATAAAGGTTCTGACCAAATAAGTGAGATGTGAACTGAGCCTAATAGTGAGGCACGCTGATGCGGTCATCGATGTACTGTATGTGACCTGTCTGTCATACTGATGCACAGTAACTGTTTCACTAGCAGAAAGGACTAGCTCTGCATGTTGCTGCGATGCACAGTGATGTACACCGAGATACACTCTCCCTGCAGGCCGGGATATAGCTGATTTTAGGTGCTTAGTGACAAATTAATTCGGAACAAAGCAAATTTTTGGGAAAACTTTGCTCATCTATAATTTTGGGGTCTGACTCTATTTTGGGGTCTGATCTGGAGTCTGGAGTCAATCATTTTCTAGTTCTGTACTTGTGTCCTTTAGCTCTTTTATTTTGGCAGTACAGTGTTGTGGTCATTGGCAGCACTGTTGGTACAGTAATGTGGGCACACAAGGCAGCAGCGGGCACATAATTGGTGGAAGCTACAGGATAGCAGTGTTAAGGGGCAGCTGGATAGGGAGTTCTTTGCTATAGAGGGAGGGATGGACGGCAGAAGCAAAGTCAGAGGTGTAAACTAATCTGCTGGACCCTAAAGTAAAATCTGCACCAGTGTCTGGTGTCTTCTTATAGAGCAGAGGGGGTTGTACAACCCTGGCCAAAGATATCGTGCAGTAAACGGTTCAGTCTTCAGGAGAAATCGTCATGAGGATTTGGACCAAAGAGAGAAGACTGCCTGTGACTACTTCTTGTAGATGTGTTTACATCTATTTATTACAGTAATAATCCCACCATACAATGCTCAGATTATACCACCATATAGTGTGCAGATATTACCACCATAGAGTGTGCAGGTATCACTACCATACTATGCTCAGATTATACCACCATAGAGTGTGTAGATATTACCACCATACTATGTTCTGATTATACCACCATACAGTGTGCAGGTATTACCACCGTACCATGCTCAGATTATACCACCATATAGTGTGCAGATATTACCACCATAGAGTGTGTAGATATTACCACCGTACCATGCTCAGATTATATCACCATAGAGTGTGTAGATATTGCCACTATACTATGCTCAGATTATACCAGCATAGAGTGTGCAGATATTACCACCATACTATGTTCTGATAATTCCACCATTGAATACACAGATATTACCACCATACTATGCTCAGATTATACCAGCATAGAGTGCATAGATATTACCACTGTACTAATTCCACCATAGAGTACACAGATATTACCACCATAGAGTACACAGATATTACCACCATAGAGTACACAGATATTACCACCATAGAGTACACAGATATTACCACCATACTATGCTCAGCTTATACCACCATACAATGTTCTGATAATTCTACCATACAGTGTGCAGGTATTACCACCATACGATGCTCAGATTATACCACCATACAATGTTCTGATAATTCCACCATGGAGTGCGCAGATATTACCACCATACAGTGATTAAATAATACCACAATACCATGATTTCATAACACCGTAATGACCATATATTTTTTTTGTAATTCAGCCTGAAGAAGGAGCCCTGTGCAGGTCAGCTCATAACGATCTCCCATAACTCGTTTGTAGTTATTAACACAAAAGTTTTTCACATCCCATTGTTTTTTTCACGGTACTACGCAATTTGAGCCACATGTACTGATTACAGTATGACAACAACCATTCGACAACCCAGCCCACCGCGGCCCAGAACAATGCACTACTAATCTGTAAAACCTCTGCCCTCACCACCACATGTCTGACCAGAACTGTGTCCGGTTTGTCAGCTGTTGCAATGAGGGGACTACTCAGAGGACTACTCCCCGATCATCCAACTGGTAAAGCACTCTATAAATGAGGAGTGAAGAACGAGGCGCTGCCTTACACTTTGTGTCTCGGTTTGGTCAATGCCAATCCCTAATCCCCGGCTCTTGGTAATTCTGTTTATGGTCCTAATGGATCATTGAGGGATGAGTCTACAACGAGGAAGAATATAGGAGTCATGACTGATGATAACTGAGGCAGCACAGTGGCTCAGTGGTTAGTGGTATCGGCTCAGTGGTTAGCGGTGGCTCAGTGGTTAGCGGTGGCTCAGTGGTTAGTGGTCGCTCAGTGGTTAGTGGTGGCTCAGTGGTTAGCGGTGGATCAGTGGTTAGTGGTGGCTCAGTGGTTAGCGGTGGCTCAGTGTGTAGCGGTGGCTCAGTGGTTAGCGGTGGCTCAGTGTTTAGCGGTGGCTCAGTGGTTAGCGGGTGCTCAGTGGTTAGCACTGGTGCCTTGCAGCATTGGGAACCTAGGTTCGAGGACAACATCTGCATGTAGTTTGTATGTTCTCCACATGTTTGTGTGGGTCTCCTCCGGGTTCTCTGGTTTCCTCCCACACGCCAAAGACATCCTGATAGGGACCTTAGATTGTGAGCCCCACTGGGGACAGTGAGGGATGCCAATGTCTGTAAAGTGCTTCGGAATATGTCAGTGCTATAGAAGTGCATAAAATAATAAAATAAACTGAGTGCACAATGTCCGTCTGCTGCATGAAAAGCGGTTTACGAGCGGCTGTGGCTCCTTGTGTTTCTCGTTGTGTGGTGAATGATAGATCTGGGGGGCTACATGCACCTACAGTCTCTACTAAACACATATATTTATTCATGTAGGAATAGAATGATAAGACTGACACACAGAAGGGTATGAGAAATCGAGAGAAGGAAGCGGGAAAGTCTTATAGTTAGGACAGGGATCGGACAGACCAGGAGGAAGGAATAATTATACAATCAAACGCCCATATTTTCCATGGAAAATGGTTCAGAACGCAGATATTAATCTGACATCTGGAGCCAGGACTCAGCCCCCTCACCCATATCACACGGCTCTCTGCCCACCGTATGCCCCTACCACCTGTGTGCACTTACTGTTCAGAGAGCAAGATGATCCGGAGCCTTCCTACGTGGAGCACACAGCAAGCGGAGGCCTTAATATCATCCAGACACAAGGGCTGTATCAGCAGCCGACCCCACACAGTAATTGCATCTGCTCTCACACAGATTCCTAGGGAACATCGGGGACTTGTTCTCCAGTCTGGGGACCCGTCTCCTCCATCTACACCAAGACTAATAGTCAGAAAATCTTAAGGTAAATACTGAAGTTCTCAAAAGAACTTGGATCAGTAATTGGAAGAGGCGTCCATCAACTAAATAAAGTGCGACTTATGGATGAAGATAACGAGGGAATCTAATATATAATCATGATCTCCACAGAAGGGAATAGCGGCACTAATATAAACTGTTAGATCAGGCCGGCTGCCTGACACCTTCTACTGTAAGTGCATGACACAAAGTACTGACAACCTGATCTCCTCCAACATCATGACGCCAGGCCACATCCTGCAAAAATGTAAAACATGAGGCCTGAATCACTCTGCATCCACATTGCCTGTGAATCCATGAACTAAAACAAATCACCGGGCACCAGTGGTGCTATCAGAAGGTAGGCACCTGCTGGTCTAAGACTATGGCACCAATGTTTCAGTGAACATGTCCACTCTTGTGTCCATAGGATAATCACAGGGTATTATCTTAGCCTGATGATGTCTTCAGTGGAGCAACACCTCTTTACATGTCTAGATGACTTCTAACTCCCTGGCCTCTTCCTAGGGCCTTCAGTGTGCAGTACACATGTACAGTTACTTCAGACCTCAGGAACGTATCCTGGTACCTGGTACTACTAATCATCTACATTAAGGAATTTAAGGAAAAGAACTGCAAAAACACACCTTGCACACATCCCACCCCTGTTTTTTCCACTGCAATTCATTACAACTAGAGATGAGCGAATCGAAGTTAACGAAGTGGAATTTGATCCGAATTTCAGGAAAAATTTGATTTGTCCTGAAGTCGAATTTCCTGTTGTTTCTTGGTTACGAATCACAATTTTTCTAAAATGGATTTGCCTATTACAAAGTGAAAGTAAGAAGCCTAGGAACGAGGGCTCACCCATAATGCCATGCAGACAGCCAATCAGCAGATAGCCAGCCCCATTGATGTCACAGTCCTATAAGAAGCCTCCTCATGCCCGGTCTCCGCCATTTTACAGTGAACTTAGTGCAGGGAGAGACATAACAGGCACTAGGGACAGTGTTAGGAAAGACTTTATTTACAGAACATTACTATTGAGCAATTCAGGGAAAGATTATTCATAGTATAGGGAGATAATAGGGAGGCATTATCCACACTATAGGCAGAAAGCAGGGACAGCTTAGAGATAGTGTAGGGATATAATAGGGAGGCTTTATCCACACTGTAGGGAGAGAGCAGGGGCAGCTTAGAGATAGTGTAGGGATATAATAGGGAGGCTTTATCCACACTATAGGGAGAGATTAGGGACAGCTTAGAGATAGTGTAGGGATATAATAGGGAGGCATTATCCACACTATACGGAGAGTGCAGGGACAGCTTAGAGATAGTGTAGGAATATAATAGGGAGTCTTTATCCACACTATAGGGAGAGAGCAGGGACATCTTAGAGACAGTGTAAGGATATAATAGGAGGCATTATTCACACTATAGAGAGAGAGCAGAGACAGCTTAGAGATAGTGTAGGGATATAATAGGAGGCATTATCCGCACTATAGGGAGACAGCAAGGACAGCCTAGAGATAATGCAGGTATATAATAGGGAGGCTTTATTCAGACTATAGGGAAATAGCAGGGAAAGCTTAGAGATAGTGTAGGGATATAATAGGGAGGCTTTATCCACACTGTAGGGAGAGAGCAGGGGCAGCTTAAAGATAGTGTATGGATGTAATAGGGAGGCTTTATCCACACTATAGGGAGAGATCAGGGACAGCTTAGAGATAGTGTAGGGATATAATAGGGAGGCATTATCCACACTATACGGAGAGTGCAGGGACAGCTTAGAGATAGTGTAGGAATATAATAGGGAGTCTTTATCCACACTATAGGGAGAGAGCAGGGACATCTTAGAGACAGTGTAGGGATATAATAGGCATTATTCACACTATAGAGAGCAGAGACAGCTTAGAGATAGTGTAGGGATATAATAGGAGACATTATCCGCACTATAGGGAGACAGCAAGGACAGCCTAGAGATAATGCAGGTATATAATAGGGAGGCTTTATTCAGACTATAGGGAAATAGCAGGGAAAGCTTAGAGATAGTGTAGGAATATAATAGGGAGTCTTTATCCACACTATAGGGAGAGAGCAGGGACATCTTAGAGACAGTGTAGGGATATAATATGAGGCATTATCCACACTATAGGGAGAGAGCAGAGGCAGCCTAGAGATAGTGTAGGGATATAATTGGGAGGATTTATCCACACTGTAGGTAGAGAGCAGGGACCAATAAAAGAGTGTAAAGCTTGGCTTATAGGAGCTATTCTATTACACCTTGCTGCACTAATTGGGGTTACTAAAGTGATCTAATAATACAGATTTTAGGTTGTTTTAAACAATATTTGCAGTAATCCTAGCATCAGTTATTGGGGCGAAAGTGTTGTCTGATACAACCAGATTTGGGGTGTGTTTATTTTAAATATACAAAAGTACTTCCTTTCATCCTTGCTTTTAGGGATTATTTTGTGTCCTGATGCAAACAGTTTTGGGGTGTGTCTATGCTTTTGGGGTGAATTAGCTGCCTGATACAAACAGTTTTGGATGTATTTAGTTGATATATAAATACTTCCATTCACACTTGCTCTTGGGGTGAAATTGCATTCTAATAGTATTTCTCTTTTCCCCCTGCAGTTTATTTTAATTTACAGTATGTCGGACAGACAGGTGACAGTACCTTCTAAGGGAACATGCAGTGGCCCAAATGTTTCTGGAGCAGGCAGAAGTAGCAGCAGAAGAACACATGCAGCGTCACCATAAAGTGGCCTGGGAAAACTGTGCCGCTAATGTAGTGGAACAGCCTGAGGCAAACTGCTGCATCACCCAGTGGCCTGCACCCCTTTTCTGCAAGTCAAGGCTCCACCACCTCAGCCGAAGGGAGCTGTGTTTACTTCCCATGATCTACTGGTCCTGATGCTCCTGCTCCTCCTACTCCTACTCCCTGTCAGTCAATTTGTCAGCAATAGATCCCAGAGGCAATTGCAAATAGACAACAGTATTTGTGCACTCATCCAACGGTGCAGAAGATGAACGTGCTCCTGGCCAAGTTACTAGTACTACAGTTCCTCTCTTTTCATGTGCCCCAAGCTTTCACTACTTCTCCAAAAAGGCAGTACCAGGCCTGCACACATATGTTGAACAGAAGGTGGGGCAGTCCTTCAGCCTGTAGGTGTCTGCTAAAGTTCACAGCGGCATCGACGTGTGGACCTATAACTACGGTCAAGGACAATATATGTTCTTTATGGCCCACTGGGTAAATGTGGTTCCTGCCCAGCCACACCAGCAACTTGGCTAGGTGACGGGACTGCTGCCTCCATGGTGTCAAGCTGTGGTCCTGCGCCAATGTCCTCTGCTGCCTCTTTATCCTCCACCTTGTCCTCAGCCTCCACTGCAGGCACTCTTTGGAGAGCTCCTCCAGCATACCACATGTGCAGGGCACATCCTTCTTGAGCTGCAAAGTAGAATGGCATTCTCCAACATCCACTGCTTCCTGGAACAGATGCTGGGCCAGGGAACAGGAGACGTGGCGCCTACATCTCACAGCCACCTGAGCCCTGTGGGGGTTGAACTGGAGGAGGACATTCACACACAAGCAATGTATACAAAAATGGGTGTTTTTTCTGCACAAGTGACAGGAGAGGAGGAGCAGGAGGAGGTAGAGGGCGATGAGGAAGACCAGGCAGATGACCCCGAGACACAGCGGCAGTATGCAGTGGAAATGGAAGCAGGGAGTCCCTCCGAGTCCCTTGGGCAAATGGCCCGATGCATGCTCGGTTGCTTACAAAGTGACAGCCGAATTGTCACCATTCGGCAGAGGGATTACTACTGGCTTTCCACCATGTTAGGCCTTTTGTACACCTGCTGAGAGGGAGAATAAACTGAACTACTATGGAGACATCCTATGTAATCAGTTGGCCGCTGCCTATGGGCGCCATCGCCCATCCTCATGAAGGTCTGACCAGGGGTGCCCTCTGCGCTCATGTTCCACTGCCGTGGCTACTGGAGGGGGGTTGGGGGGCAGGATCAGCTCCATCAGAAGCAACTTAAGTCTAGAGTCACTGATGAGCAGTTTTCTTCACCCGCCTAGTGAAGAAACCACCCACCACCAGCAGCAGCAAGACATGGAGCAGAACCTGAACCAGCAGGTGGTGGCATACTTGAACTGCACCCTTCCATTCTACATGGACGATCCCCTGGACTACTGGGCAGCCAAACTTGATTTTTGGCCATAACTGGCCAAGTCTGCCCTGGACAAGCTTTTCTGCCCAGCCAGTAGTGTGGCATCAGAGCAAGTGTTTAGTGCAGCTGGGGGCATAGTTACGCCAAGGAGAACTCACCTTTCCACTCAAAATGTGGAGAGACTGACCTTTGTGAAAATGAATCAGGCGTGGATCAGCCAAGATTTCCACACACCAGAGCCTGATGCATCATGACTAAATCATTCTGGGTGTCACACCCAAACTTCAATCTTCTGGCCACCTGCTTCAGCCACTATTCGAATGTTGTCACCCGCCTGATGCCACACACCTGCTGCAATGTCCCACTTCTGCCTCCCACCATATTGTGCTGTTACTGCCACTGCTTTTGCCCCCACCTCACCACTCTGTGACTGGGCCACTGTGTTGACTCCTCATGCTGCTGCCACCTCACCACTCCTTCGCTGGCCAACTGTGTTGACTCCTCATGCTGCTACCACCACATCTCTCTGTCACTGGGCCACTGTGTTGACTCCTCATGCTGCTACCACCACACCACTCTGTCACTGGGCCACTATTGTCCTTATTTAGCCTTGTTGAGATCACCATTTATTTTACCCTTCTTCTGATTGAATAATGAGAAACACAACGGATCCTGTCTTTGGAGCATCCGCAAGGCCTGTATCACACAGCCCCTATTTTGTAGCAGGATACGCTCATGATTTGGAAGCCAAAAGCAGGAGTGGGTACAAAACACAGAAGACATGCAAATATTCCATTCACGTGTCATCTCTGTTTTGGATCCACTCCTGTTATTTTTTGGCCTTAGCAATACTGATGGATTACTGACCAAATGCTGACCAAGTGAAGGAGGTTGTTCAACAGACAGGATCCATTTTTGGGGGTTATTATTCTGATCGATCAGAGGAAGGGCAAAATAATCAGTGACGTCAACAGAAACTTACTCTCCACTCTTTCAGGGGCTCTACTTGTTCAGTGTTTAATAGAACAGGTTCTGTAGGAATCTATGTGGAATCAGCTGACGAAGGTGTAAAAGGAGTGCGCTTCCTCTTGACGCTAACATTGACCTGTAAGGCTGAGTTCAGACTTTAGTTATTTGGTCACTTTTGGCGCCATAACTGCCCAAATAAATGAAGTGTGAGGTGATTCTTAGAACGACGCCTGTTATCTACATGTCATACTGACTCATTGTATTGTGTCTCTACCACAGCAGACTCCCTATGTGTGTTACTGTTCTCCACCGCTATACAGACTCTCTGCAGACAGGAAAAAGCTGTTTTTTAACGTGATTTGCCACAAATAATTTCAGAAGAAATCAAATCTTTTCAGAAAATTCGGCGAACCGACCGAATCAAATTTTTGAGAAATTCGCTCATCTGTAAATGAATCTATAGAATATATGAGAGATCACTTTGTGTGTAATGAATCTATAGAATGTACAATTTTCGCTTCTTGAAATTTGATCTTTCCTGATTTTACATCATACCCCACAAAGTAATTAATATTTAACATTTACCATTTGTCTTCTTTATCTTGGCATCATTTTTCAAACATTGTTTTACTTTTTTAGGAGACATCAGGAGACTTTTTAACAGCAATTTAAAAAAAAATAAGAAAATTTATCAGAGAAAAGTCCCTTGGGCCCATGATTAACATGTATGTCATGGAGTTCATAAATGGATTAGTCAAAAATGTATGGATCTAATTTCTGATTACAATACAATTATATCAATGATGTCATCAGCAGGGGGCGGGGCTGTGAGGACCTCTCAGACATGATATACAGGCAGGTCGTCAGCAGTAATAGATGAGTAGATTTGCTTGTAGTTTAAGGTGTGAGGCATCAGCAAGGGGTGGCAAAGCTGTGACAACCTCTCAGACATGATATTCAGGCTGGGTGTCAGCAGTAATGGGTGGAATATATAAAATGTGTGGATGACCTGGGTGTCACCTCCAGGATTTCATTAGACATTTCCTGATCTCTTTGACTCTTAATCCATAGATGACCGGGTTCACAGTGGCCGGCAGCATTAGGTAAGTGGCACTGACCAGATTGAGGACGTCGATAGATATGGAGGTTCTCATCCTGTATATGATGGATGATATGATCGTACACAGATATATGAACATGGCCACCAGCAGGTGTGTTCCACATGTGTTCAGGGCCTTGGTACGGGTTTTGGCAGTGGCAATCTTCATGGCCGTGTAGAGGATGGTGGAGTAGGACAGCACTAGAAGACTGAAGTCACCCAATGTAATTAAGCTCCGGACAACCAGACCCACCAGCTTTTGCTTTGTGATGTCCCCACAGGCCAGGCTCAGGAGACCCATGTTCTCACAGACAAAGCTCAGGATGATGTTGGACCTACAATACTGAGCAGAAAAAGTCAATATAATGACCGGAGACACAAGGAGAACGCTTCTGGCCCAGCTAATACAGGTCAACACCACCAGTGTCTGTGTGGTCATGATGTCATTGTAACGTAGAGGTCTGTAGACCGCCACATACCTGTCCAGAGCCATGGAGAGCATGACCCCAGACTCAAATGTAGTGATGGAATAGATGGAGAACATCTGGATGAGGCAACCAGCTCGACTGATCCGATCCAAACCCAACGACAAATCCAGGAGGAACTTTGGGGTGATGGAAGATGTGCACACAACACCGGAGAGAAGGAGGATGGAGATGAGGAAGTACATGGGAGCATGGAGACTCTTCTCTACGTAAATCCTGTAGACGATGGTGAAATTTCCCATAAGGAGTAGAATGTACACAATGACGAAGGGAATAATTAACATTTTCCTGTGGTTTATGATCCCAGGAAATCCGAAGAGGACAAACTCCATGTGAGTGAAGTGGATGTGGCTGTGGTTTGACCCGTCCTCCATCTTTGACGTCAGTGACTACTTCCTGAGGGAAAGAGAACAGTGATGATATGATGGCAGAATAACCTGTCAACTTTATATAGTAGGTGGAAGGGCTGGGACGATGGGTAGGAAAAGCTAGATGCTCAGGTAGGGCACCACTTTGCTAGCCATAAAGAGGAAACACATTTATTTTAGGTTTAAAAATTTTTTTTTCTAATTGTATCTGATGAGCACTTCCATTGTGGAAGCACTCAGGGATCAGTGAGCATAGTGCTGCTAGTAGTACTGGGGTTACTCACCGCTCCCTCATCCTCCACTCTGGGCGCTGGCACTGCCCTGTTCCCTGATAGCATACAGCTTCATGATAATGGACTTGGGAACGCGCGATAATATGACGTTGTGTGATGTCAGAAGGCTGGCACCAGGATAGTGCTGCACCAAGAGAACGGTGAACCAGGGGCCCCGTGCAGTGGCCGCGCCCGGAGCAGAAGACGAGTCTGTATATAATTTGTCCAGAGTCTAGAATCGGACTCTTTTCATTTTGGGGACTAATGTTCTGTATTACTTTTGGGGTCTAGTCTGGAGGTCTGTATTAATATTGGGATCTGGAGGTCTGTAGTAATTTTGGCGGTCTAGTCTGTGAGTGTGTGTTAATTTTTGGGTTTGTCTGGAGGTCTGTAGTAATTTTACGGTCCAGTCTGGGAGTATATTAATTTTGGGGTCTAGTCTGGGAGTCTGTTCATTTTTGGGGTTGGTATCAACTTTGAGGTCTGGAGGTCTGTATTAATTATGTTATCTGGGCTTTGTATTAATTTTGGGATTTGTCCAAAGGTCTCTATTAATTTTGGTGTCTGTATTAAGAAAGGGTGTTCAGCTCTGTAAAATCTATTTTTGAAAACTGATTAGAAGGTGATAAAATAATAAACAGCGATGTCTGTCTGGTCCCTGCTGTTCTCCTTCCACCGCTTCTCCTGTGCTTCCTTAGGATCTGTAAGGTCTGTACTTTTTCCACTTATTTTATATCATTTTAAGCAGTTTAAAAACAGTATGGCCGAATAACCCTGTTGATTCTGGGTTCTGATGTTGAATTTGACTCTGATTTGATCTGGGGGTCTGGTCTGGGGTTAAATGCCTAAAGTCTGCTTTGGGTCCCAATAATTTCTAGTTCTGTCAGTACAGCATTTGGAGCTTGTTGGGCAGCACTGACGGTACAGTAATGTAGGCACGTGGAGAAGCTACATGTAAGCTACAGGATGGCAGTGTTAAAGGGGCAGCTGTATAGAGGGGTTTTGTTGTGGTCAATGATTCCTATTCACAATGGTCGCGGGTTATAAGTGGTGACCCCAAGGTTCAGCGCTGGGTCCTCTATTATTTAGTTTATTTATTAATGATATAGAAGAAGAGGATTTATGGATGAAAAACCTTTAAAGACTCTGGGGGAGGGATAGGGAGAGGGGTGAGACATGCACACAGTAATTTTCATAGAATTTTCCTAGAAATCCAGAGGAAAGTTGCCTACCCAACAATAGACCTCTCATGCATTGACTGGTCTCCATGATAGAAATAACACCCTCCAAGGCCTCTTAACTACAAAATCTGTTTCTATCTGCTTTGCTCTGATAAAGGGCTTTTGTCCTGAAAGAGACAGTTGTAGATCTAAGGCTTCCTTAGTCATTTTCCTATTTTTGTTATATAACGGGAGAGTCATCTGTAGAGAAGGATTTGGGTATAAAAGCTGTTCCATGTAAAACGCCCTCTAAAGACAAGGGGCATTACGTCCATCTGCAGAAGAAAAAAAATCAGTCTCCATAGATGTCAATGCTTCTTTACTGTAAGAGCTG
>ONZH01010119.1:0-134125 GCA_900303285.1 Rhinella marina | reverse complement strand
CAGAATATATCAGAGAGCAAACTCAGCCCCTGCTGACTGTGGCTATTTTGACTGCAACCAAGAAAAATGTCGCACTCAGATTTTTGTAATGTAGCTGTATCAGTGAGAGCAAAAGACCTTTTTTAATTACGTGACCTACAGTATAGGTCACCTGGATAGAAAATACGGATTGTGGTTTGTGGTGAATGGACAGCTGAATTGTAACACATAGAATGGTTCCACACAGCTGTATGAAATGGATTTGTATCACTGAGATAAAACAATTAAAAAAAATTGTTATATATGGCGATAGCTGCACTACTAGTGCCAGCCAGCCCAGCCAGGAGACAAAAAAAAGTGTCTTGTAGCCCTTAGAAGGGCTGTTGGGTTCTTTTGAGATCACTCCTGCCTAACAGAGAACTAAATCCAGGCCCTAACACTCTCCCTGAACGACATCCAGGCAGCCACTGAGCCGAGCACCGCGGGCAGTCACTTGTATATTCCAGGGTCACCTGATCTGGCCAGCCAACCCCTGCTATCGACATGTAAGGGCCCCACGTGATGCTGGTTGTACCGCAGAGTGTCCTGGCTTGTGATTGGCTGAGTTTATAGGCACCAAAAATTAAAAATGCGGGAGATGCCATTTCCTCGAGCATGGCAAGATGCTCGTCTGAGCATCGAGCACTTACGAGTACCCTAATGCTCGAACGAGCACCAAGCTCGGACGAGCATGCTCTCTCATCTCTAGAAATAACCAATTGGAGGAAAAGAGTCATCAAAAGAAATGTAGAAACTCAAGTGGCTCCTCAACATGCAACACCTGCATCCACCCCTTCACCCCCCAGATGTATGCGACCTGCAGAGGAGGTGTCAGAATGTTTTACAGATGAGTGGGAGTCTGGAAGCCCACTCACCACAGATGTCCCTTCAGAGGAGGACCTTTATCCTTAAAAGAAAGAAACCATAAGTCGGCTGACCAGCCACATTGACTATTATGTTTTCACTCCATTACAGAGACTATGCCCTAGGTTGTGCGTTTTGCTGGTTTTTGTTTTTGGGCATTGTGACATTGCTACCTCTTAGGCCACTCTTGAGCCTGTGGCCCTTTTGAATATTGATCAGGATTACCTGCTGGACTCCAGTGCTATATGGAGCCATAACTACAATCCCAGTTGCGCCCTTTTTTTGCGACATTTATCCCCATTTTACCCCCTTTTCAGGTTATTTAAAGGGACAATAACTGAGTTTCATGCAACGTTTAAGCAATGTACCCAGAAGGACATTTTCTGAGACTGTTATGTAACCACCAAGCCACTTCACCTTTGCCTTTGAGAGACTTTGAACTTTGACATGGACTATGTTATCCCCCATATTGAACAACGCCCATTTTGTAACCGTCAAGCAAGAAGCAACGACGCCCCTTTGTCACCTTTTGCGCCATAAGTCTCAAGAATATAAAGGATATGTTTAATGCTGAATATTTATGCTATTTAATAATGTAAAATTTTATACTCTATTTTATAATATTAATATATATATATGAAAGAATGTAATTTAAGTAAATATGTATGCGGTACACTTTTTCTACTCTTTTTCAGGAGTTACTACTACAAGTCAAGATAAGACGAGGCTTAGTTTAAAGAAGTGGGGTATGCAGTGTCCCAACCTGTCGTGTGAAAGCGACACTACAAACTGTATTTTGTATAGCCATGTCACTTTTCATAGCCATGTCATTGTGAACTATATTTAAATGTATAAAGTGTTGTTCAGACTAGCCAATCACAGGATACGCGTGCTGGCTGAAAGAATCTGATCCCCGCAGTCCGAGACTGTGGGGATCAGATCCTTATAAATGTTGTGCAGACCCCCCCGAACCCCCCCTCCTTTCCCAGATTATTATTTTTAACTTGTTCCCCCCCTTTTCAGGATGGCCAAGCGGTCAGGATGGCTGAGCGGTTGAAGCAGAGTGTCAGCATACAGCTGACACTCTGCTTCAAACGGCCGGCATCGCTGCTGGCAGCGATGTCGGACGTTTAACCCCTTCCATGCCGCGTTCCGTAGGGACCACAGTATGGAAAGGGTTAACAGGGAGGGAGCTCCCTCCCTCTCCCATCGGGCGCTGCGGTGCTCTGGCAGCGCACCGATGGTGTGGGGAGGAGAGAGGAAGGGAGCTCCCTCCCATCGGGACGCTGCTCTGCTTTCGTCTGGCTTGCCATGGTACAGGTAAGCCTAATCAAGCTCCTGCTAAAGGCAGGAGCCTGAACAGGCTTACTATAAATGAAAATACACTGCAGTACACTATACAGTGTACTGCAGTGTATTGTAAAACACCAGACCCACTGGATCTTCAAGAACCAAGTGGGTCTAAGTCAAAAAGTGTAAAAAAAAAAAAAGTAAAAAAAAGTGTAAAAAAAAATAAAAAAGTTAAAAAAAGTTAAAAAATTATCCCATTTTCCCCCATATAAGCACATTTTAATTGATTAAAAATGAAGAAAATAAAATACCTTAACATATAAGGTATCGCCGCGTCTGTAAAAGCCCGCTCTATAAAAATATCACATGACCTAACCCCTTAGGTGAACACCGTAAAAAAAAAATATAAAAACAGGGTCAAAAAAGCAATTTATTTGTCACTTTACATCACAAAAAGCGTAATACCAAATGATCAAAAAGGCATATGCCCCTCAAACTAGTACCAATCTAACCATCACCTCTTCCCGCAAACAATGAGCCCCTACCTGAGACAATTGCCCAAAAAATAAAAAAACTACAGCTCTCAGACAATAGAGACACTAAAACATGATTTTTTGTGTTTCAAAAATGATATTATTGTGTAAAACTTAAATAAATAAAAAAAACTATACATGTTAGGTATTGCCACGTCCGTAACAACCTGCTCTACAAAAATATCACATTAGTTAACCACTCAGGTGAACACAGTAAAAAAACTAAAATAAAAACAGGGTCAAAAAAGCCATTTTTGTCACTTTACATCACAAAAAGTGTAATACCAAGCGATCAAAAAGGCATATACCCCTCAAAATAGTACCAATCTAACCGTCACCTCTTCCCGCAAAAAATGAGCCCCGACCTTAGACAATTGCCCAAAAAATAAAAAAAACTACAGCTCTCAGACAATGTAGACACTAAAACACGATTTTTTTGTTTCAAAAATGATATTATTGTGTAAAACTTAAATAAATTAAAAAAACTATACATGTTAGGTATCGCCACTTCCGTAACAACCTGCACTACAAAAATATCACATTAATTAACCCCTATGGTGAACACAGTAAAAAAAAAAAAAAAACTGAGCCAGAACAGCCATTTTTGTTTACCTTGCCTAACAAAAAGTGTAATATAAAGTGATCAAAAATCATATGTACCTCAAAATAGTATCAATAACACTGTCATCTTATCCCTTAGTTTCCAAAATATGGGCACTTTTTGGTTGTTTCTACTGTAGGGGTGCATCGGGGGGGGGGGCTTCAAATGGGACATGGTGTCTAAAAACCAGTCCAGCTAAATTCGCCCTCCAAAAACCATCCGGCGCACCTTTCCTTCTGCGCTTAGCCATGCACCCATACAGTAGTTTACAATCACATGTGGGGTGTTTCTGTAAATCGCAGAATCAGGGTAATAGTTTTTGAGGTTTTTTTGCTATTAACCCTTGATGTGTTACAGAAAAAATGGATTAAAATGGAAAATCTGCAAAAAAAAGTGAAATTTTGAAATGTCATCTCCATTTTCTTTTAAATCTTGTGGAATACATAAAGGGTTAACAAAGTTTATAAAATTAGTTTTGAAAACCTTGAGGGGTGTAGTTTCTAAAATGGGGTAATTTATGTTTTTTTCTATTATGTTAGCCCCACAAAGTGATTTCAGAACTGAACTGGTGCTTAAAAAAATGGTTTTGGAAAATTTCTTAAAAATTTTAAGAATTGCTTCTAAAATTCCAAGCCTTCTAACATCCCCAAAAAATAAAATTACATCTACAAAATGATGGCAACATAAAGTTGACATATGGGAAATGTAAAGTAATAACTATTTTGTGAGGGATCACTATCTGCCTTAATAGCAGAGAAATTCAAAGTTTGAAAATTACAAATTTTTCCAAATTTTCTGTAAATTTAGGATTTTTTTTATAAATAAAGGTGATTTATATTGACTCAAATTTACCACTGTCGTGGAGTACGTGTCACGAAAAACAATCTTGGAATCAGTCGAATCGGTGAAAGAATCCCAAAGTAATGAATTAATAAAGTGACACATGGCAGATTTTAAAAATGTGGCTTAGGCATTAAGTGTAAAAGTAGCTTCGGCCTTAAGGGGCTAAAGTGGCTCCAAAACCAGAGTTTCACGAAAACTCTGGACCTGAATAATACAGAGATATGCTGTATCCTTGCATGTTACTATGTCAGTTTGTCTCGCACACGACCTCCATACAACCTGTTGTCATGCTCCATCTAATCCTTTCTGTACAGATCTATATACCTTTGTACACACACCTTTGTACATATAGCTTCCCATGAGCAGGGACAGGTTGGGAACTTACAATGGCTGTGGAAAAAACCTAAAAGTCGCCCCGTATTGTATATGGGTCCAAATTGACAGAAGACAGGGTAAAACAAGTAGACAGGGACAACAGAAGTAGGCAAGACTTGCAATACTGTAGCACAGAATACCACAAGGCAGCACAAAATACCGCCCCAGCAGAACCAAATACCACAGGGCAGCACAAAATATTGCCGCCTCAATCACAGTATTTAACTGTATCACAGTTGAGTTCAGGAGGGCACCTGTGGCCATTGAGCATCAGATCGTTTTGTACTTTGCCTGCGGCCATCCAGAGGGCTTGAGTGGCCCCATGGCCATTGGTCCACCGGTAAACTTCGCTGTAGGATCTATGGCTAATCTGCCCCTGTCCACGGGACATAAAATTATTATTATTTTTTAAACTTATGAGAACCACTGTGTATGCTCTGAATACATTTGGAGGTACAGTAAAGCCCTTTGCCACCTGTGGAAGCTATATTTTAGCTCCCTACAAAGCAGCTTCATGCCTGAGCCTAATCAAGAAAAGCATTTATTGAGTGTTTCAGCAGGTAAAACAAACGTGCAGTTATAACATGAACAAACTGTGAACCTGAAATCGTAGATCGGGGACTGGGAGAAAAAGGAAATAAGTGATTGTCACGTGTCAGCAGATTTAAGAGTTCCTGCGAATGAAAAATGTTTATTTTCACAGACCGCACAATTACCTCCCAGTATTAGACACGACACATTTGCTTAAGGAAAGCAATTATATTGGAAAGCTGTTGCAAAATATTTTCTTTGTGCAAGTGGGACAATTGCTTTAAACACAAGCAGATAAACTCACAGGTGACCTTCCACCGAGCACCTAGTAAAGGCTGCCTCAATTATTTCACTTTAACTTGTTTGCTTTCTCTGACAAGTGACAACTTGGAGTTGTGATATATTCTCCAGCCTAATAAAAGGAGGAAAAAAAAACGTAAGACATCACTTCCTCTAGTTGGTATTAATTCAAGAGTTTTAAACAAACCCACACATTTCAGCAAAGATACACAATTGTAAAGCTACTCGCAGCCAGACACCGAGTTCTGCATTTACAACTTAAAGACCTGGAAGACTGCCACACTCCTGCATTTAAGTGATTAAGAAACGTTTCCCTTTCAAGTGGCCATCTCTTGTTCTAAATATATTTGACAAGAATTTAAAGAGTCAACTGGAGGGTAGAGAGGGCATACCACAAACATTCTGTCCACAGGCTGCCAGAATGACTAGGCCCGGACCTCGGCCTCCCTGTCTATGCCTGGTCTTTGCCAGATGAGTTCATGTTGCTTATGGGCAGTCTGCCAGCAGAAAACAGCCTTCCTGCTGTTTAACGACAATAGATTTACTGCTTTCTCTGCATATTGGTGTTATTTTGTGTAAACAAGGTTAACACTCCTTTTAAATTAAATACACCACCTGGTGACAGAATTGACCTTGGAATCATTTCTTTTCACCTGGTCTTTAGAAAGCCAACATTGTTTTCATGGGTTCCACCTTCCTTTATCTGCCATTGTTAGTTCAGGAAACAAAGAATCAGATGAGAGATCAGTCTAATGCACTTTGATAGCATACATGTCTGCGGTATAATCCAGGACCCTTTACACAAGTAGATAATCGTCTGAAAAACCCTATCATCGTGTAAAAGTGAAAAAAATATCGAGTGGTGTGAAACCATGCAACAATCGAATGAAAAGCCATTATTGGTTAGTTTCTCGCCATTGAGGTTGCTCCTGCATACACTTAAATTATTGTTCGTTGCCCTGAATTCCTGAAGTCTACACAGGTATCTGGTATAAAATGGATGACAAGAGAGCAAGTGAGGAATCTTTTTGCCAGACAAATGATCTGTTAAGAGATCAAAATTGAAAAAAATAGTTTACTAGAAAATTCACGCAACTGAAGGTTTACAACTTGAACAAGTACTTGAACAACCACTCTCTTTCTCTCATATATATATATACCGCGTTTCCCCGAAAATAAGACAGGGTCTTATTTTTTTTTTCTCAAAAAAAAAGGGTTAGGGCTTATTATAGGGGTAGGTCTTATTTTGGGGAAACATGGTATGTCATTTTTTTCCCCACAGGCCCCTGTGCACAAATGCAAAAAATATACTTTCCTACACTCAGCTCCGCTCTTCTTCTTCTCACCCAAACCTGTCATGGGGCGTGCGCTGTATCATCCCGCCAACCAGCGTGATCCTGCGAGACCTGGCGCTGAGGTCACGTCTTGCAGGATCATCACAGGGGAGACTTCGGATCGGGTATGGTTATAGGTGTGTGTATAGGCAACTAACTGCGCAGCTCTGCGCACTATAGTACACAGCATTGCGCAGGTAGCGCCAACAGCAGAGAGGCCCTGAATGGCCATTAAAATTACTTGCGGGGCTGCGACCCCCTCCCCCACCGTGCCCAGACCGTAACCCGTAACGCTCAATGTACCTAGGGCTTATTTTTGGAGTAGGACTTATATTTTACGCCTACTCCTAAAACAGGGCAAAATACCACTAGGGCTTATTATCGGAGTAGGTATTATTTTTAGGGAAACACGGTATATGTATATATATGTACGAATGCTTTGTGGAGATTTTTGAAACATGCCAGACAAATGATCTTGGAATTCAACATACCCAATCCTTTTGCTCTCGGAGATAGGCCACTGCTAAAGGTGTCTACCAGTGACTTTCTCATCTCTCTCCTCATTTCCTACATATCAGAGGCGAAGCTACCGGGGGGCAGGGGGGGGGCCATGGCTCCGGGCCCAGTGCCTCTGGGGGGCCCATCAGGGATGGCCTTAGTACAATCAGGCGAATACAAGTGAGCGCTTCCATTATGGAAACGCTCACTTGTATGTAGGGACCCCCATCAGACCTCAGATCAGCCCACCCAGCCACATCAAGTTAAAATAAAAAGCTTTCCTACCTGTCCTGCGCTGCGTGCAGCGTCAGGTCATAGTGTGCGTGAGCCAGGGAAGAGAGTGGAGCGCCGGACCAGAGGGCAGCCGCAGCGCAGGACAGGAAAGAAAGGTTTTTATTTTAACCTTATGTGGCTGGATGGGCTGATATGAGGTCTGATCGGGGCACATTCTGCTGATCTGAAGTCTGATGGGGGCACATTCTGCTGATCTGAGGTCTGATGGGGGCACAATACGCTGATCTGAGGTCTGATGGGGGCACATTCTGCTGGTCTGATGTCTGATGGGCAGGGGCGGACTGGGAACTTAAAGTGGCCCTGGAAAAAATACTAAAAGTGGCCCTGTTTTTTATTCAGGTCCAAATTGATGGAAGGCAGGGCAAGCAATACCATATTGCGGTTCATCATACCATCCCAACAGAGCCAAAAACCACAGTCCATCACAAAATTCTGTCAACAGCACAAAATACATCCCCAAAAACTTCCACTGATCAGCCCCCTGGGCATCGGCCCACCGGGAAATTTCCCTGTTAGGTCTATGGCCAATCCGCCCCTGCTGATGGGGACACAATACGCTGATCTGAGGTCTGATGGGGGCACATTCTGGTGATCTGAGGTCTGATGGGGGCACATTCTGCTGATCTGAGGTCTGATGGGGGCACATTCTGCTGATCTGAGGTCTGATGGGGGCACAATACGCTGATCTGAGGTCTGATGGGGGCACATTCTGATGATCTGAGGTCTGATGGGGGCACAATACGCTGATCTGAGGTCTGATGGGGGCACATTCTGATGATCTGAGGTCTGATGGGGGCATATTCTGGTGATCTGAGGTCTGATGGGGGCACATTAAGCTGATCTGAGGTCTGATGGGGGCACAATAGGCTGATCTGAGGTCTGATGGGGGCACATTAAGCTGATCTGAGGTCTGATGGGGGCACAATACGCTGATCTGAGGTCTGATGGGGGCACATTAAGCTGATCTGAGGTCTGATGGGGGCACAATACGCTGATCTGAGGTCTGATGGGGGCACATTAAGCTGATCTGAGGTCTGATGGGGGCACATTCTGTTGATCTGAGGTCTGATAGGGGCACATTCTGCTGATCTGAGGTCTGATGGGGGCACATCCTGATGATCTGAGGTCTGATGGGGGCACATTGTGATGATCTGAGGTCTGATGGGGGCACAATACGCTGATCTGAGGTCTGATGGGGGCACATTAAGCTGATCTGAGGTCTGATAGGGGCACATTCTGATGATCTGAGGTCTGATGGGGGCACAATACGCTGATCTGAGGTCTGATGGGGCACATTAAACTGATCTGAGGTCTGATGGGGGCACATTCTGCTGATCATAGGTCTGATGGGGGCACATTCAGTTGATCTGAGGTCTGATGGGGGCACATTAAGCTGATCTGAGGTCTGATGGTGGCACATTCTGCTGATCTGAGGTCTGATAGGGGCACATTCTGCTGATCTGAGGTCTGATGGGGGCACATCCTGATGATCTGAGGTCTGATGGGGGCACATTGTGATGATCTGAGGTCTGATGGGGGCACAATACGCTGATCTGAGGTCTGATGGGGGCACATTCTGATGATCTGAGGTCTGATGGGGGCACATTCTGGTGATCTGAGGTCTGATGGGGGCACATTAAGCTGATCTGAGGTCTGATGGGGGCACAATACGCTGATCTGAGGTCTGATGGGGGCACATTAAGCTGATCTGAGGTCTGATGGGGGCACAATACGCTGATCTGAGGTCTGATGGGGGCACATTCTGCTGATCTGAGGTCTGATGGGGGCACAATACGCTGATCTGAGGTCTGATGGGGCACAATACGCTGATATGAGGTCTGATGGGGGCGCATTAAGCTGATCTAAGGTCTTGTGGGGGCGCATTAAGCTGATCTGAGGTCTGATGGGGGCACAATACGCTGATCTGAGGTCTGATGGGGCACATTAAACTGATCTGAGGTCTGATGGGGGCACATTCTGCTGATCTGAGGTCTGATGGGGGCACATTCAGTTGATCTGAGGTCTGATGGGGGCACATTAAGCTGATCTGAGGTCTGATGGGGGCACATTCTGCTGATCTGAGGTCTGATAGGGGCACATTCTGCTGATCTGAGGTCTGATGGGGGCACATCCTGATGATCTGAGGTCTGATGGGGGCACATTGTGATGATCTGAGGTCTGATGGGGGCACAATACGCTGATCTGAGGTCTGATGGGGGCACATTAAGCTGATCTGAGGTCTGATAGGGGCACATTCTGATGATCTGAGGTCTGATGGGGGAACATTCTGCTGATCTGAGGTCTGATGGGGGCACATTCTGCTGATCCGAGGTCTGATGGGGGCACAATACACTGATCTGAGGTCTGATGGGGGCACAATACGCTGATCTGAGGTCTGATGGGGCACATTAAGCTGATCTGAGGTCTGATGGGGGCACATTCTTATGATCTGAGGTCTGATGGGGGCACATTCTTATGATCTGAGGTCTGATGGGGCACATTCTGATGATCTGAGGTCTGATGGGGGCACATTCTGCTGATCTGTGGTCTGATGGGGGCACATTCTGATTATCTGAGGTCTGATGGGGGCACATTCTGATGATCTGAGGTCTGATGGGGGCACATTCTGATGATCTGAGGTCTGATGGGGACACAATACGCTGATCTGAGGTCTGATGGGGGCACATTAAGCTGATCTGAGGTCTGATAGGGGCACATTCTGATGATCTGAGGTCTGATGGGGGAACATTCTGCTGATCTGAGGTCTGATGGGGGCACATTCTGCTGATCCGAGGTCTGATGGGGGCACAATACACTGATCTGAGGTCTGATGGGGGCACAATACGCTGATCTGAGGTCTGATGGGGCACATTAAGCTGATCTGAGGTCTGATGGGGGCACATTCTTATGATCTCAGGTCTGATGGGGGCACATTCTTATGATCTGAGGTCTGATGGGGCACATTCTGATGATCTGAGGTCTGATGGGGGCACATTCTGCTGATCTGTGGTCTGATGGGGGCACATTCTGATTATCTGAGGTCTGATGGGGGCACATTCTGATGATCTGAGGTCTGATAGGGGCACATTCTGATGAGCTGAGGTCTGCTGGGGCACATTCTGCTGATCTGGGGTCTGATGGGGGCACAATACGCTGATCTGAGGGCTGATGGGGCACATTCTGCTGATCTGAGGTCTGATGGGGGCACATTTTGATGATCTGAGGTCTGATGGGGGCACAATACGCTGATCTGAGGTCTGATGGGTGCACAATACGCTGATCTGAGGTCTAATGGGGGCACATTAAGCTTATCTGAGGTCTGATGGGGCACATTTTGATGATCTGAGGTCTGATGGGGGCACATTCTGATGATTTGAGGTCTGATGGGGGCACATTCTGATGATCTGCGGTCTGATTGGGGCACAATACGCTGATCTGAGGTCTGATGGGGGCACAATACGCTGATCTGAGGTCTGATGGGGGCAGGTGACTGTTAGTTTAGTGATGTAAAAACTGGGGACAGGTTTCCTTTAACATAGGAGTCCCCTTGTTTTTTTACTCCTGTTACTCCTATATTTTACTGCATTATGTGGTAGAGTATTTAGACTAGGGTATGTAGAAAGTCTATTGTACTGTACTTAACAGCATAGATGATCTAGCAGTTTATACAGTCATCTTTCTAATACAATATTATAACCACAACTAGTAGTATGTGCCTTGAAGTTGGAAACGTGTGTTTGGGAAGCTTCTAAGTGGGGGGCCCACTCAAGTATGTTCCCCCCCCCCCCGTGCTGAACCTCTAGCTACGCCTCTGCTACATGTGCATGCTGGACCTTGCCAAGCATGCAAGTGTAGAGGATCATAGGGAAAGATAGCTACCACCTGAACGTGCATTTGGCCAATAGTGATGTCAAGTGTTTGGCCAGCTTAAGCCCATACATTAACATATTCGGGCACAAACATTTAGTGTTGGCTTTACTTGGAAAGGACATGGCTATCTGTCAAGCTTAAAAGGTTGTCCAACATTTTTGGACCATCCTCACAATGTCTTATACTCACTCCAGCACTATTCTCTGTGGTGCTACTCTGGTACTCCAGTCGTGACATGCCAGGATGAGGCTCATGACTGCTGCATCCAATCATTGTCTTCAGTGGTATACAGCTGAGGACAGTGATTGTCTGCAGTGGTAAGGTGCTAAGGCATGTCACTGTTTATGTCACCCTGGGCAGACTGGCCATAGACCTTACAGGGAAGTTTCCTGGTGGGCCGATGCCCAGGGGGCCGCCTGAGCCCTCCTCACGGCTGGCTAGTGGAAGTTTTTGGGGATGTATTTTGTGCTGCTGACAGCATTTTGAGATAGACTGTGGTATTTAGCTCTGTTGGGGTTGTATAATGTGCCACAATATGTTTGGCCCTGCCTTCCATCAATTTGGACCCGACTACAAAATGGGGCCACTTTTAGTGTTTTTTACAGGGCCACTTTAAGTTCTCAGTCCGCCCCTGCACGACACAGTATTCAGAGTGTACAGTGACATATCTATATCAGTCCCATGTCATATGTTAATTATCCCAGACAACCCTTTAATCTTTTAATAATTAGAACATCAATCTATGCTAATTGGCCAGCAGTCAGAAATCTAAAAGAATAGAAAGTATAAGAAAGGAGTGAGTACGGTTCACTTATTGTAGTGGCATCTCCAGGAATGTCCCTGTCTTGGCATACAGAGAGGGAGCGATTTCAAATCAAAGATAGCATCCAGAAAATATGCGGAAAGTCTGAAAAAGGGTTGGACAGGGTTAAGTCTTTATTTTATCACATTAAAACTATGTTGGTGTTATACAAAGATTCTGCATTTCAATTTGTGTAGCCTCTTCCTCATAGCTAACAGATGATAGCGCTAAAACCATTTTAATGCATATGCCTTGCCAACCAATAGGATAACAAAATATGTATCATGGTATAATGCTTTTAAATCGTTTAAATGCTATTAACAATTAGCTATGTGCAATAGCTGCCAATGCTTGAAACATATGAGCTTTGTGGAATACAGGCGTAAGGAAATAGAGGCTTATATGCTTTAACCCACTTAATGCTGGACTTCTTATCTATCTTCTGAAGAATGGAATCTAAGGTAAAAAAGATTCAAATCTGGGGTGTACAACTAAAGTTGTAGCCTACACAGCTCGATACACATAACCACAAAAAGTTATAGGGGTCAGAATATTTGATATTTTATTTCAGTATAAAAATGCAAGAAAAATTTTATGTATGTAGAATAACCATAATTGTAATGACCTGGAGAATTAAGGTAACTGGTATATATAACATCTTAAAAACAAAACCCATAAAGCTTTTGCGGAACTGCGTTTTTTTTTTCCAATTTCACCCCATTTGAAATTTTTCAACGCTTCCCACCACTTTATATGCAACCGTAAATAGTGCCATTAGAAAGTGCATCTTTTTTTTCACAAAAAACATATGTGAATGAAAAAAAATAAAAAAAGTTATGGCTTGGGAGGGATAAGAGTAAAAAACAAAAATGGAAAAATCCTGGTCTTGAAAGGGTTAATAGTTTGGAATACTGATTTAGCCAACAATATTTTTGTGTTTTGAAAAAAAAAATTACCTTCCTGCATATACTCCTGCACGCAAATATCTGAGCAGCTATATGAACCATCAGCAAGAGCCTTTCATGATTATTCCTCCTTTATGCTAAACAAAATAGTTTTTACATCTCTCTTTTCTTAGAAAATATCTTCAGTCCCCCTCCTCCTTCTCCTCCCCCACCCCTTACATAAAAAACTCTGACCCCCTTGCGACCGCATCACAATGAGCTGTATGCTACTAAATGCACAGTGATTACTAGAATATCCACATACATGAAACACAATAAGTACAACAATATCTACGCTGGATATCTTAACTCAGCATTATTTCAGCAACTCTAAAGATGGAATAAATGTGTCTTTAATTAACTTTATGTTTAATAAAAACGCTGAGAAGCATTTTAAGACTCTGTTCATGAATGGACAACACCGCTAAAAATTAACTTTTCATGACAAGCAGTTACTTCTCTTTCTTCTCTTAAAATGTCTATTCTTGTCCACTATTGCGGACAAGAATAGGACATGTTCTATTTTTTTTGCAGAGCTGCAGCACAGAGCCGCAGCTGCCCACTCTCATTGAAGTGAACGGGGCCACATATATTATATAAATTGCAGAATAGATGCAGATCCGTTCGCACGGCTGTGTGAACAGGCCCTTATCATTGAGTTATTACAACAGGACTTAGGGATTCATAGCTCCTTTAGGCTACTTTCACACCTGCATCAGGGGACTCCGGCAGACATGTTGTAGTTTTGTTTCGGCCGCCTCTCGGCAGGGATTGCCGTGCTGCGGCCGGATCTGTGGCCTGCCCCCATTACAGTGAATGGGACCGGATAAAATTTCCCCCAAACTATACAAAGTAGGCTGTTCAGTAAAATTAGGACTTAAGAGACATCTGCTGGACCCAGGTTCCCAGGTAAATTTTCTATTGACCAAACTATGGACATATTTGAGTATAAAGAGCAGAAAGCTGTGAGCAGGGATGATTCTACCTTTTCTGCTGCCTGACGGGAAAATTGACATGGAGCCCCCCACCCCTCGCCCAAATGGATATTACATACAGAACTACATACCTTTTACATGCAGAGAAGTCTGATGATGACATTCTCTTTCCTTATCTTCTCTATTTGGAAAAGACTGTCATTTCAGCCATGTCTCATCTATTCAGAGCTTGTCACACAGATATCTTAGTTTCCTGTCTTTTTCATCATCCTCACCCTCCTGGTGCCCCAACAGTGTTACCCTGCGATACCAACAATACTGTGCTCCCCAATGCCTCCAAATACTATACTGAAGAAATAACAGTGCCATACAGATAGTCCCAAAGTGCTCCCAAAAGTCCCACCAATTGTAATTTATAGCTACTGGACAGGCACATATTGTATGAAACTATAGGGGTCATTATTAGAGGAAGTCCAGGGATCATGCTGAAGGTAGGGCTTGCTTGGTTTTGTGGCCTGCAGCTCATCTCCTGAGCCCCCTGCTCCATATCCATATTAGAGACAATTGGAGGAGGAGGACAGAACGTGGCAGCTATAGATGGCCACTACAAGAGTAGAGCTTCTGGGGAGTTGTTTTGTGATGCACTATGATATTTAGTTCTATGGGATGGTATTCTGTGCTGTACTATGGTATTACTTAGCCTGCCAACGTGTATTGCCCCGCTACTTGTGTTACCCCACCTTTTGTCAATTTGGACCCACCTACAACATTGGGATCACTTTCGTTTTTTTTTTTTCCAGAAGCACTTTAAGTTCCCAGTCCCCTCTCCCAATTATGAGAACTCACATTCTCAGCCAATAATAAGGCTGTGTTCAAATCCCAGCACACATATCACACCTGTTAAATGGATCCTGCAAACTGAAAAGGGTATATATGACCACACATCGGGGCCCATTTACATGGGCAAATACACTGGGCGGAGATCAGGAACGAACTGCTCATTTCCAAGCATTGTCTTCTTGTGTGAACTACACCTACATACAGTAATCATCCCCTCTCTATGGGGATGAATGATTGCTACTATGATTGTTCAGAAGATGCATAGTTTGCTGGTAGCATATCCCTGTTTATACAGGGTAATGTGATGACAATAAACAGTAAAATTGTGTGCTACATTAATAATCGATCACCTGACAAACTAGTATTTTTTTTTTGGTCATTTGTCTGGTGATCGGTGGCACATTTCCCACAGGCTAATTATCAGGAATGAACATTTGAACAAATGATTGTTCCTGATGATTGTCCTGATAATCTGACCATGTAAATGGGCTAGAGATGAGAGAATCAATTTGTAAGAATCGATTTGTCTCATCAAGCAGGGTTCTACACCTGCAACCAGGTTTCCTTGAAGACTACATTGCCCCCCCTGCTGCTTGCGTCGGATATCTCAGCAGGTCCTGACAATCTTGCGCCTGAACCGCTGCTCTGAGTAGTGGTCCAAGCGCAGAGCCTCTGCTTCCGCTAAGGGAGCAGCTACTGTATGTGTGTCCCTACACCCAGCTAGTTACAAAGACATTACCTAATCACTACTGCCCCTGCATGGACATAGCATCACATGAAATGAGAAATAACTGCATGCAGGGGTGCACCACCAATGAGACCAGGTGAGGCAATCGCCTCAGGTAGCACCAGGTAGTGGCAAGACGGGGGCAGCAGAAGGGCCATAGGCAATGAGTGATTTCATTGTGGCAAAGGGGTTATTGGGGGGATGGGGAAGGGGCGCGCTGTTTCAGTTTTCGCCTCAGGCAGCAGAAAGGCTAGGTGTACCCCTGACTGCATGGACATAGTCATGTGACCACAGCCCAGAACAGAAGATAGGAAGGTAAAAGAAATGCATTACAAAATTACAGCTACCTTCATAAATTATTAGTTTAAAGAATGCTGATGCAAACCGGAGGACCTTTTTAATCCCACACCTCCACATTTCACATGGTACACTAAACAAGCAGAAATGAAAGCATCTGGTGATAGATTAGTCTTAAATTCTCTTCTTATGTATCTCACAGCGAGCCTAATAAGAAAGTGCAAGGCATATTTGTGGAGTGCATTCACCGATGGAAAAGATTAGACAATCAGAATACAAGTCTGACATAAAAGTGCAGCATGGGTTTCCCTCAACTAATCACAAAACAGCTGTCTCATAAAAATAAACTGCAGGTTTTACTTTGGCCAATCTGAAACAGCTGGCTCATAAAAATAAAGTGTAATTTGAACAAAAGACAACATTGGCCAATCGGGGTAAGGCCTGGCGAAACAACCTAGCACAACACAACAATATGAAAAGTACTATCAAAGTTGTAGTTTATTGACTGTTTACTGGGTCAATGTTATGCACAATGAATTCCAGTTAAAATAATAATAAAAGAATATAGTGGCCAATGATGTACGTACGTGTTCATCTCCTACACTGCCAACGCTCAGAATACCAGATTGCAATTTTACTAGGGCACCAGTGGTATGGTACTGATGTCTTTGGGAATTTGTTCTCTTCCTAAAAATGTATCCTAATCATTCGGTCCAGAGCTATCTATCATGACTATTCCATACACATACGGGTTTGGCTCACTTAAACATATATATATCTTGTTGATGGGGAGAAAGCCATTGCCAAACACCTCTGCAGGTGGCTTATTTCCTGGTGAACATAGGGATAGGCTGAAAATATGTGCGGCTGCTGTCCCCCCCAGCATTCCCCCTTATATTATTATAATGCCCCAACAATTTTCACTGTATTGTTCCCCAGTAGTTCCTCCTGTATTATTATTATTATGCCCACAGTAGTGCTGCCTGAATAAGTATGTCCTCCAGAAGTGCCGCCTGTATCATTATAATGCCCCAATAGTCCCCCTGCCTTAGTATAATGTCACCCAGTAGTGCACCCTCCTTAGTATAATGGCCCCCCACAGTGCCCCCTGCATTAATGTAATGCCGCCAGAAGTGCCCCAAGGCCCCTAGTAGTACCCCCTGCATTAGAAATTGCCCCCAACAGTTGCCCTCTTCAGGAGTCTCCTGCAGGGGCTCCACGCAATTGCGTGGTGGTCTAGACCGCCAGTGCCTGTGAGTAATTTGTAAGATGGCGTTTAGGTCATGGCCAAAATGCACATTCTTGTACACATTAGATTATTGGCTGATTCTTCCAACACAAGAAAACAAGTGGATGTGGGTAACCTTAAAGGGGTTGTACAAGAATGAGGGAAGGGGAGAGAGGAATGGGTTGGGACCCCTCCCCAACCACTTGGCCAGATCTGAAAAGGGAAGCTTACTTACCTGGTACCTGGTGATGGCTCCCCGTTCCTTCTCCTCCAGGCCTGTGATACTCCTCTGGGCTCACTCGCTGTAAGCATTCGGTTTCACATTGCTGCAGCCACTGGCTATGGCAGAGACCGGGTCCACTTGCATCATGTGACAATGAAACAGGACTAGGAAGCAGGTTAGTA
The DNA here is from genome assembly GCA_900303285.1 of Rhinella marina. Taxonomy (NCBI): domain Eukaryota; kingdom Metazoa; phylum Chordata; class Amphibia; order Anura; family Bufonidae; genus Rhinella; species Rhinella marina. The sequence continues at coordinate 116,596 of ONZH01010119.1, read as the reverse complement.
AGCTTCCCTTTACAGGTTTGGCCAAGTGAGGGGCGGTTACAAAGAGCTTTTTTTGCTATGAAAGACCTGTCCTATCCTGCCTTACACCAACAACCAAGGGCGGATTGGCCATAGACCTTACAGGGAAATTTCCCGGTGGGCCGATGCCCAGGGGGCCACATTCGCCCTCCTCACAGCCTCCCAATGGAAGTTTTTTGGGATGTATTTAGTGCTGCTGACAGTATATTGTGATGGACTATGGTATTTGGCTCTGTTGGGATGGTATAATGTGCCACAATATGGTATTGTTGGCCCTGCTTTCCATCAATTTGGACCCAACTACAAAATGGGGCCACTTTTAGTATTTTTTCCAGGGCCACTTTAAGTTCCCAGTCCTCTCCTGCCAACAACCCCTTGATTTGAGTGGGCACTGTGCAGGGAAATTGAACATTTACTGCCAGGTCTCCCCACATAATTCAGCTGATCACTGGGAGTCTCAGCAGGAGGATAGCTTGTGATCAACTTATTACCAATAAATCCAGCTAACAAGTAGGCATTGTCCAAAATGGAGAACCCCTTTAATCTGACCTGAGGTTGCCAACGGTGAAGAAGAATGGTATAACAAACATTCATGCACACATGTTCTTACAGTAAAACGAAGCCAACATATAGGTGGTGTAAATGAAGACCAGACAGTCTATGGGGACATCAGATTTATCATCCAGCATCAGTCTCAATTTAAGACTGTCTAAGTTTACACTGTCTTACTTTTAGATAGTATAAGTAAATCTGCCCCATTATATCTACATATAACACACATGCATACATACACTTATCTGCAGTTATACCCACCGTCATACACAAGTAGCTCCTGCTAACCTTAGAAAGTGCAGCATACAAATAGTGACAGGTTCTCTTTAAAACAAAGTTTTTAGCTCAGCTGAGATGCCGGATTCTAGCGTTAAGTACAGCTAGAGTGTCTAATAGCTGGATTAATGTAATTAACTTGTGGCACAGCTGTCTAAAACATTATTACATGAGGCCATTTTCATCTTACATATAATCTGTGTGAGAATCTGGGAGTACTTTTAGACCAGCTAATTATGGCATTTACAGAAAACCAGGAATGTTATATGTAAGCATATGGTCAGTGTTGGATCTCTATTTATCTGCGAATAAATGATTTGGCCTATCCTTAGGATAGGCCATCAATATTATATTAGTAGGCGGTCAGACACTGCTCTGTACTTTTAGTAGTGGTTGTGTCTGGTGTTAAAGGGAACCTGTCATGGTGAACATGGTGTCTGAGCTGCAGGTAGCAAATTATAGAGCAGGAGGAGCTGAGCAGATTGATATATAGTTTTATGAGAAAAGATTCAGTAAAACTTGTATTTCATTCATTTATATTCCTGCACATTCTGGGCTTTAAAGTCCAGGAGGCGGTCCTATCAGTGATTGACAGCTATCTCTGTATACACCGTCATAGAGGGAGGCTTTCAATCACTGATAGGACCGACTCCTGGACTTCAAAATCCAGAATAAGCAGGAATTTAAATCAATAAACTACAAGTTTTACTAAATCTTTTCCCATAAAACTATATATCAATCTGCTTGGCTCCTTCTGCTCTACAACATGATGTCTGAAGATTACACTGCATTTTTTATGGTGACATAAAAGTTAAAGCTCAGTCATATTCACTTGAATGATGAACCTGTAGCGAACTATAGTGAACTGTAATGCCAGGCCCAGCCACTGCTAAATGTATGGAGCTATGTCTGGGAAACAATAAAGGTGACACATTATTTGCTGAACTGTCTTCCCTTTTAACAGATGTTTGGTGGGTGTTCCATCTGCCAGGAGAATCCACTAGAACAGCCCCCCCCCCACAGCAACTTCTTCGTAACTTTCATTCCTGTGGCTAGTCAGACAAGGCCCGGCAGCCGCTCCGTCTGTTTCCTACAGTGTCACTGTATGCAATCTCATTGTATAATACTGTTGAGGGGGCCCTGACAATAAAATCTTTTAGCAGTCTGCTCAGCACCTGATCCCGGTTCCACACTGCAGTGGGAAAGAACAAACTCCACGAATATAGCAAAGGAAATCCCAGCATCCATGTCGTATTTTTCTGAATCTTTGCTATCTTATCATAACTTAATAAACTTTTATGAACATAAGTCATGTGCAATCTATTTTTTTCCTGAATCCCAGAATTCAGTCACTTATTGACTATATTTAAACTGTGAACAAGCTACAAATAATTTAAGCATATCAACCACTTTGTATAGTAATATCAATATTTATGATGATGTGGAATCCTATTGACACCATAGAGGCACTAGTGTAATAATACACTAATACCTAAAGTTTGATGGTTTCCACTTTGTGTAGATCATGGATCTGCTCAAGTCTTGACAGAATTGGCTCCTCATAGGATCTGAGAAGAGGAGTAACTCATGACCGATGCAGGTTGTATTAGTAACTACAATAATAATAATGGAGAGATAGTAGTAGCTCTTTTAGAAACACAGAGGTTGTTTCTGTAGGTTACCAATGCCCTAGTTCTCTGAGTATTTCCGTAAGAACAAGGTGAGATTCAGATGTAAGAAGAAAATGTAATTAATAGCCACTGTCTCCTGTCATTCTGCCATTTCTCTTGGGGGGAAGAGGACAAGAGTAACTACTGAGTTATAATAGAGTTTATAGAGATTACAGAACCCATTTCATTACCTGAGTGAGTTTCATCTGCCTGTTTTGTGTCAGACATTGCCTGCTTGCTAATCTTATTCTATAAGTGTTCATGCAATAGAATGATCTGTGGACCCATTCACACAGGATGAGAAAATCACATTAACCTTTACAGTGGGATTTGGCTGCAATTTAAACACATTTGTAGCTCTGATATGTTTTCTCTTTTGTCATCAGTTTGGTTTTCATTAGAAACATCAGAAAATTAGGACAACCTGCCCATGGTCATGCATTTAATACTATGCAACTCTAGATTTGGTGCGGTAATCTTAGTGGTGGTCAGGTTGCAACAAGAATTAAGTTGTGGCCAGGGGTTTGATTAGAAGACTGCATAGTCCAGGGATGGCCAACCAGCGGCTCTCCAGCTGTTGCAAAACTACAACTCCCAGCATGCCCAGACTGCCTACAGCTATTAGCCTACAGAAGGGCATGGTGGGAGGTGTAGTTTTACAACCGCTGGAAAGCAGCAGGTTGGCCATCCCTGGTATAGTCAGCTTCTGAACTAGGTATCGTCATGCAAGACAATGAGAAGTCATCACAGTGAGAATGTGGTTTGTTGACTGGGCAGCTTGGTGGGTCATTGGTCAGCATGGGTTTACTATGGATACTCAAGTTTCTTTTTCCATTCCAAAAATATGAAATTAGAAATATATTTGATTTTCTGAGATTAGGAAATGAGGCTGTGAGTTCCACTGAGTACAGAGACTCAGAGTGATTATCTGTATTGTGGAATATGTTAATGCTCTCCCAAGTAATGAAAAATCAACAATAAAAAATACCCCCCCCACAAGTGGCTAGATTAGCATGGTCTATTTAAAGGAAAATCTTTATAATCTATGCTGAATTTAGATGTTTGTTAGGTTGACAGCTATTCCACCCCTCCATACTCATGCATGCTTGGTTCAGCAGAGTCGGCAATGTGTTCTCAATCGGGAGAAGGAAATAAGTCACTGTCAGACCGGCTGTGGCTTATCCCCTTTGAGAACAAAGGTTTGAGCATATTGAAATTCAACATACTCAAGCTTTTCTTTTCCTTAAAGAGGTTCTCCAGGAAATAAGAAAATGAAAATACATAAATATTACTTTATTATAAATATATTCCCAAATACCTTTCATTAGTTATAATGGATCGTTTTGTCTGTGGAGCAATCATTAGGAAAAACAAAACGGCCGCCGTCCTATTAGTGCACACAGAACCTGTCCTAATCACACAGGAGGACAAGTTAATTCACAACACTGAGGTAAAGAGCTGCTTCATCCTCCTCTCTGCTCTACTTGTCAGGGGTTATGATCCAGACTATAGTTTGATAAGATCTTCAGCTGAATCTCTGTAGGAATGGAGTTCATGAGGAGACATGAAGTACAGAGCGGATGGACAGGACAGACTGTGGTAATGTGGGGCTGTGGTAATGGATACTGCATACAAGAGCTACTGCTCAATAGCCACATCTGCTCATGAACTCAATTCCTACAGAGATTCAGCTACAGATCAGCTCTATTCAGGATTATAACCCCTGACAAGCAGAGCAGAGAGGAGGATGAGGATGAGGTAACTTTATGTCAGTGTTGTGAAGTAACTTATCCTGCTGTGCGATTAGGACATGTTTTGTGTGTACTAATAGGACGGCGGCCATTTTGTTTCTCCTAAAGATTGCACCCTGGACAAAACGAGCCATTATAACTAATGTAAGGTATTTGTGAATATATTTAAAATGAAGTAATATTTAAGTATCTTCATTTTCTTAATTCCCGGAGAACTCCTTTAACAGCTGTCATCAGGGGAGACTTGGGACACCACGACACATATTAGATAGTTAGCAATTCCTACTGATATTAGCAAATTTTATTGACATACATTCATGCGGTGTGTATGTGCTGGTCAACTTGATGCCAGTCTGGAATAGATGCTACCTACTTTAACAGGATCTGCTTATTTTTCCCAGAAGTTTATGATATATAAGTTCTCACCATGGTAAATTGTACCAAGTCAAATTAAACATATTCTCCAAATTGAATAACAATAAACTATTAATGTGGTAAATTAGAATTGAAGCCGTCACAATAGCCCTCACACTTTGCAATGTGTGCTTTGTACACTAGTGCAGGGGCATTGTCATTTAGCAAATACAGTGAAATTAACGGTGTAACTTCAGGTCCTGGATCCTTGTGCAACATCTTTAACAGGGCCTCTGTACTATCAGCTATTGAAGAAGTATGGCTAACTTAATACCTCTATTATAAAGAAGCAGGCTGATAAAACAGGATATAACCTACTATATACACAGCTCAGCTCATTTTTCCTCCTACCACTTTATGTACAGTGAATGCTTCACCTAACACAAAGCATGCCCACAACATTCTTAGTACTTCATTGGTAAAACAATAAGTCAATAAATTCCATTTAACCAATTTGTGCCTTGATCATTACTAGTTTGGCAGTGTAACACCTAGAGAAGCTGCACTCCCCTGCATGCGGATCCTGCTAGTGTGTCTAGGTGCTGAATGTCAGCAAGAGGGAGGTAAAACCCAAGTTCAGGAGACAGTTGGGGAAGTGTTCGGTGTGTGCACCATTGAAATAGAGATAGAATCTGCAAGGGTTCTGGGACTGAGAAACAGCAGAAACAGACGTATCTAGAAACCTAGAAAGTGTGACCTGATGAATTCAGAGAAGAAGACCTCTGCAGCAGCTGTAGGTTAAAAACACAGTACAGAGAAGAGCATAAGCTGTATGCCAGCCCTAGACCCAGGGGAAAGGGATTGCAAGGGATCTCAGCACAAGCACTGGATTACTACTTAGCCTAAAGGTGGATTTACACGGGCAGACGAGCAGCAGATTGTTGGGTAGGAAGCATTCCTTCCAGGGGCAGACTGGGAACTTAAAGTGGCCCTGGAAAAAATACTAAAAGTTTCCCATTTTGTAGTCGGGTCCAAATTGATGGATGGCATTGCCAACACAAGTAGACGGGGCCAGCGATACCATTTTCTGGGACATTATACTACCCCCAAGAGCGCTAAATATCACAGAAAACAAAATACTGCTGCCAATAGCACAAAATACACTCCCAAAAACTTTCACTGGCTGGCTGTGAGGAGGGCTCAGGTGGCCCCCTGGGCAGTGGCCCACTGGGAAATTTCCCTGTAAGGTCTATGGACAATCCGCCCCTGGTTCCTTTCCCACAGTTGACAGCTCGTTAAGTAGAGGTGAAGTGCTGTATTGTGATCTCTCATCCTCATACATCTGCATTGTTTCTGGGCAGCAGACTGCTGTATAGACAGCACAATCTGCTGTCCGAAAACATTTTTTTTGCCTTAACTGAAATCAGAGTAAAATCCAATTCCAGTATATATACCTTCTCTCACCCCATTGACAACCTGCAACAAGATCATTTGCAATGGCAGCCAGGGACCTATCAACAACCCTCAAGGCCTGGCATATACAAATATTTATTAGGCACTGTCTAATAGGCATTTACTGTAACTGACACAATACACTGCAATACCATACAATACAAAACATTTAAAAAGTATATAAATTTGGTACTTTTGTAATTGTAAATGGAGAAATTAAAATGTTCGGGAGTGTAAAAGATAACGATAAAAACTCCCAAAATCACGCTCCTGAAGTTCAAATAGATCCCATCAGCTCAGTTCCAGCTCTGTGGCTCCTGGGGCTGTCTTCACTTTACTTACGCCCCCGTGTGTCAATTATAACATGGATGGGGTCAGGTGTGCTTCTGAAGACAATGACTGGCTTCAGTGGTGACATGTTCCCAAGCGGAATATGTGCCAGCGGTCATGTCCCACTTGTGGACACATCATTGCTGAGGACAGTAACTGTGTAAGTTACCAAGTCCATGCAGAAGTTGATAGGGAAGGCTGAAACTGCAGTGAAGCAAAGGAGCCAGAACTGAGCGGTAGTAAAGCAGGTAAGTATACAATTTTTCACAGGTACCACTGGTGCAGAAGGACAAACCCTTTAAGGGGTTAATGAATATCATTGGCATGAATATCATGGCCTCTAGCACAAATAAGACTACTAACCACAGTGCCATCATGGAGCCCTATATATTATACTTTACTTACTGGGAACAACAGGTTAACATTCACTTTACAGAGTAGATCCCTGTTTTTTTCTATGTTCTTATCTATTCTTATTATATTACTTAGCTAAAAAATTGGTGTCACTTCACTTGTAGGGTTCTCCTCATCTACATCTGAATTGCAGGGCACCCCCGCTGTGATTGTTTGTCTTTACTGCTCAGACAGTGAGAGATTGAAGTGGGCTCTTAATTAAATTCAACTAAATAAAAAGTTGCTATTTTAAGAAGCCAAAGCCCTCCGCAAATATTTAATGCATTCTATTTTATTCCTAGCACTACGAGGAATGTTTCACTGAAAGACTAAAAATGTGTTTCATCTCTTTTCTTATGGTTGATCCACATTAAACATTGCATTTGTTGATGATTTTATGGAAATACCAGAAGACTTTTCAAGTCAACATAATTATTTTTGTGCTTTAGCTTGTTTTCGAATTGTTGTGTCATGTCTGCACATTAGCCCTCTATTCTAATTTACTTATGGGATTTACATTTAATGTCTGAGCCTAATGCTCATTTTTTATGAGTTTGTTTTATTTATTTTACAGCCAGCAAGGGGTCCTTTGTGTAAAAGTAATGACATAATTACTTAATATCAATGAGTGTGAATATAATTGACTCATAATAAAAAAAACCAAACAGAACAAAAATTAAATTATGAAGTTTACAAAGTTAACAAATAAAAAAAAAACTTAATTTAATTTGAAAGAAAAATTTAACAAGCAAAAATGTTCTTATTATTGACTTTTACTAATGTCACAACCTAATAATTATGTTACATTTATGTTGTTCACACCAGAATGGGTTAAATTAATATAAGAATAGACCTTTTAAATCTAGGCTAGTTCTTGTAGGTTTTTTGTGTGTGTCTCAATGCCTTTTTCATGTCTTTACACCAGGCCTGTAAAATCTTTTGTTAGTGACCAAAAGATTTCATTGTTCAGTCACTGTAGAACTGTAATTGGTTGAGTAGGTCCATCCAATCTCATGGGCTGACCTTTCACACCCTATGCTAAAAAGAGCACTATAGAGAGAGTTGGATGTAATCTGGGTAAAAGACCACTTCTCCCCAAAATGCTGAGAGCTTGTTTCATGCACACAAACAGTTGGAAGAAATCTCAATCAAGACCCAAACTTAACACTTTAGGTCTGTTCTTGGTGAATGAAGAAACCGAGGCATTCAGATGACACACAGGCTCCTAGCTCTTCATAACAAGTAACAGGCAACTATTATGACTGAAGGACGCAAAGGTGAAAGAGGCCCAAACACAAAGACGGCATCAGTTCATAGTGTGGTCCTCCACTCTAGGGCCCCTCTCCAATAGTTCATTGACATGACTATGGAATGCACTACACTCAACTGGGAAAGAAGCTTCAGCCTTTGGATTCTGTGTTTTTTAATTAATTGTAGGAAAGTTCATTTTTAAAAATAAAATAATAGTATGAATTATTTTTTATACTCGCAGTACTCAAACTATGCTCAAGAAAGTTAAAAATATGGTTAGTGATTTGAATAATTCTGGATGCAGTATTGAATAACTTTTAAGTGGCATTAATATCACAATGGCCTGCTTTGTGCAAAATGGCTTAGCTGATTTCATGGTTCCAAGGGAGGCAGTGAATTTGAGCATAATTAGAAATAATTATATTTAAATAACAAAAAGATAAAGACATTTTTTAAAAGGGAGACATACCACAAAAATTCAACATGGTGTTGAGAAAGGAATTTGGATTATTAGTAAAATAAGCATAGGAAATCTTACAATTTTTATTTCAATTCTTAAATTAGGAGAATGACTCATCAGAATGACTCTGTCTGATGGAGTAAGATGAACTCATCGTATTCAGGAGTCCAATAGTTGTCTATTAAAGGGATATCCTTGCTGACAGGGCACACCCAATCAGTGTGCGCCTAACTTTTCAATCACTGTCAATGAAGCTTGTACTATGGACATCAAGTCTATATACAGGCTAATGCTTTTGTACTGTTTTAATGTTTTTTTTTGTCAGAAAAACATAAAGAATCTTTTGACAAATGTCATTAGTATTGTTGGATGCCATCTGGTGTGAAAATCCATCAGTTTACATCAAATTGGTTAGATTATGTTTCACTATATTATATGTTTTATGCATCATTTTAGAATCAGTTTGATCAATCTGAGTTTTACAAGAATTTTAAAACACAACTGTGCACTCAGCCTTAGGCTAGTTTCACATGAGCGCTAGACATCTCCAGCAGGGTGTTCTAGCAGGGAGCAGCCTACCGGAGATATCCACATCTGGCACTGCTGGACACTACCTGATACCCGCTGGCCACATTAAATTATTAACATCTGGGAATCAAAATCAGATATTGTGGGTCATAATATCGTGATTTGGAAGCATAATATCTGACCATCTCATCCTACCTCAATGTAACTGTTGTAATGCTGGTGGTCTGTGGCCATTGGTGTCTCCCAGCTATCATGCCCACAGGAGTACTCATCCCTACTGCTGCAGCATGTTTCATCCCACCTTCTTCCTTCTGCTCTGTCTTATGAATGCTCCCGTAGTGTGCACACTCTCTTAAAAGGTCAGCATACGCACAAGAAAATCTGTCCTCTTTTGAACCTGTACCACTTGCCTTGGCCTTTGCCTGGTCACCAAATTGACTTTGTGCTGCTGTCCTGATCTACTACCTGATTACTGTATTGCATGAACTATGCTGTCCTCACATCAAGTTGTCCCCTGTCCATGCTTCTGACTGTTCCCTTGGTGCCATGTAATTGTGTATTTTGACCCGCTTGGGTCAGCAGCCTTTGAACAGATGGAACTATTTTTAAAAGTAGTGGACTGGTGACCTTGCTATGAAGTTCAGATCCCCATATAAGGTGAAAGGGTAACCACCTTGACAATGCCCTCAAGAGTAGACCCAATTCAAATCCACTTAGTGGCACAGTGTGTCCACATCCACTGCGTTTCAGTAACATTTCATTCTTGCAGCTTAAATGTGTTCATCAATATATGATTGGTCACTGTGCCCTGAGGTCTCTTCGTAGTATACCAAGGGTTGAAGATTGAGGATTACATCCAATATCTATCTATCTATCTATCTATCTATCTATCTATCTATCTATCTATCTATCTATCTTCTCTATATACTAGTACTGTTCATTATAGAGGACATGAGCAGTAGTGTTGTGTTGTACAGTACTTGTATATACAAAAAAGAGAGCAGAAACTGAGGATTACACTCAGTATACAGGGCAGGAGATACTGTGTATGTATATATATATATATATATATATATATATATTTATATACAGGTATATACATATATACATTCTGCATATAGCAGCACTGCACAGTATACAGGTCATGTGGTGCACTGCCGTTATATATACAGAGAATAAGAGCAGATAGTGCCACTTAAACATACAAGGAGGCAGATAAGCACACACACACTGACACACATATTTATACACTCATGCTGCTGCTTCACCATGTCCTCTGTGGAGGCTTTTAGGTGGTTAAGGACCTTTGAGAGGATCATTCATGTGACCTGCATATTTGAACTTCAAAGGTCCTTTACTCCCCTGCACCTATGTATGTTTAGGGATTATTGTACACTGTAGTTTTGTGGCCATTTTTGTGGCAAATCACTGCAAAAACCACAAAACACGATATGTACAATTATTCCCATAGACATACATGTATGCAGGGCTATGTAGGGGTGTGTGAGAGGCGAAATTGCGGTCCCCTGCAGTTCTACCAAAGTTCTGCCTTAGGCAAGAGGATCAGTTTGCCTCATGGATGATGCGCCCCTGCTTTTAGTACAATAAATACACATGCTAAGAGAGAATAATATTTTTTACACCTCCCTTTGTTACTATTAATGTGGCTTTACCCCGCATAATTGCTTGGACGATTATAAGAAACTAACATTACTATGACTATTTGTTCCCTATAATCTCCCTATAAACATTATTATTTTGATCGTCCTCATACAGTGGAGGTGATCACTACATGTAAATGCAGCTCTTTCCTCAACTGACAAGCACGCAATTATTGGAAAGTAACAGTCCTGTCCCGATAATTGCCTACTCGGTCCATAAGTGTAAGTGCATCTGTAGTTGGTGCTTAGTTTGCTGAAATGTTGTTGTGAGCAGATAAGTTGAAGCCATGTGAAGGCAGTGTCCCCAGAGCTGACCATTAGTAAACACACTTTGTCTGTGAACATGATCTGGAGAAACTCAAGAACAAATTGCCTGCACTTACTCTGACAGAGATGCTTCTTTTGCCAACTTCTGCTTTGTTCCTGGGTGAGGACAAGGCTCTCTCTGATACAAAAAGTGTCTGTAATTGCTACGTGACAAAGTGTCAAGTTGGACTGTATATTAAAGAGTCTCTTGGAAAGTTTCATTTGTTACTGGACACTTTTCCAAACCTTCAGTATAATTGTTTGTTGCTGACTCCATATGAAATATTATTACTTAATGTAAATCTGTAAGTCCTATTTCACAGACATTTACAAACATGTTTAGCACTGAAATAAAATAACAAATATAAATTCTGTCAGGCATTGTATGAAGAATACCTCCGTACAACAAAGTTCAATGAGCATGCCACAACTTTTTTTTTTTCAAGTTGGTGTAGAATAGGAAAATAAGAGTTAGTATGGACTAGAAAAACCTTAGCAACGTATGAAGAAATAATAACTCTCCACATACCACTAAGATGTTTTAAAAGAACAATGCTGACAGAACATTTTTTTGCATTGATGGGTTTTTTGGTCCCATAAATAACATATCCATCATGTTTTATAATAGGGATTTCTGATTTGATTTGCATACAATGTTAAGATCAAAACATTTTTATGTATATGGGGCAGCATAGTGGCTTAATGGTTAGCACTGAGGTCCTAGGTTCAAATCCGACCAAGGACAACATCTGCATGAGTTTGTATGTTCTCTCCATGTTTACGTGGGTTTCCTCCGGGTACTCTGGTTTCTTCCTACTCTCCAAAGACATACTGATGGGGACTTTAGATTGTGAGCCCAATTGGGGCCAGCATGATGCTAATGTCTGCAAAGCGTTGTGGAATATGTCATCATTATATAAGTGTGCAAAATAAATAAATAATTGTATGGCAAAAAGTGTCCAGATCAGGTTTACCAGTTATTTATACATAGTGAGAATTGGTATGATCCAATATTTTCTGTTGGGCTGTATGGCACATTTGATACATATAAGCATGGCTTAAACTTCCATAGAGGTTATAGAGAGGAATCCTCTGCAGGGAGCCATGCTCATTGAGCTAGAACAGAGCGATGCTCTGTATGGGTATCTTGTAGCTCTGGAGGGTGCAAGCTGTCCATCAAAATGACTGGCTAATTGCACTAGTGTCTGAATTCTGAAAGAGGTTGTCTCTTATGAGACAGCTAGTGATGAGCAAATTTCTTGAAATTCAATTAAGATTTGGCTCAGCAGATATGTGACAAATTCCCTGAAAAGTTGTGGCTGATGTAACAGGGTCTTCTAGGACTTTGTGCAAGTAATTTAATACTCTTTAACATCAAGATGAAGTGATAAACTTATAGCCTCATTAAAAACACACTGCACTATAGGATTTTTATGTTTTTTTTTAAAAATAATGGTTAGAAAAATGTTTGCTTTTTGGCGGCAAATTTCTGCCAGTGTGAATGCACATATATAAGCTGGCTGGGGTCATGTGGTCCTCCTTCTTTATCTTTCCTGTCTTCTAAGCTGTAAAATGGCTGACAACATTTGGAAAAATTCACCCAAATGTAAGCACTAAAAATTCATAGTTGACCCAAAGTTTTGGAAAATTCAAGTCGCATTTTAGTTTGCTTAAAATTGATTCACTCATCTCTAGAGACAACTGCTTTAATGCTAAAGCGATCTCAAGATCTACAGTATATTGCAGTACATTTATCTCCAATGCATACATGTTATAACTGGTGGGTTTTCACGCAGACGTGCTTACCCAATGCAGAAGTATCATCTGCTTTCTCTGTTATTGCAATGTATCTACCGGACTTCAGTGGATGGATGTTTCCATTGCCACAATCCTCTAGCCCTTCTAGAAACAGAAACAAAATTTTATCTCACCGAGAACAAAAGGATGAAGCATGTTAATATCCAACTCCCCCATTCTTCTCTCCCAAGACGTCTTATCTTCCATGAGGTTGGAGTTGGGAAGCTTTGATACACATTAGATGAATCAGCCAATCCCACCGATAGGTCATATTTATCTAATGTGCATATCTATCTATCTATCTATCTATCTATCTATCTATCTATCTATCTATCCATTATCTATCTATCTAAAATGCAAAAAGTGGGGCAGCACTCCAACTTCAGTGAAAAGTGTAGGACTCTTTATTCCCAAATGCAACGTTTCGGTCCTCTCAATAAGACCTTTCTCAAGCAAGCAAGGTCAAGGTCTCATTGAGAGGACCGAAACGTTGCATTTGGGAATAAAGAGTCCTACACTTTTTACTGAAGTTGGAGTCCTGCCTCACTTTTGGCATTTTGTATACTGCTGGCGTATCATCCTTAGCCTGGAGGGATTGCACCCACGGAACTGGTTTGCTGATTTGTGATGCTGTTTTTTTGATTTAGATGAATCAGCCAATCCCACCGATAGGTCATATTTATCTAATGTGCATATCTATCTATCTATCTATCTATCTATCTATCTATCTATCATCTATCTATCTATGTATCTATATTTATATGTAACATAATAATATATGATTATGTATGGTAGACAGTTTTCCTGCAAAACCAGTACTGTTGCCATGATCATGCTAACCTCCTGTACGAAGATGACACACATGGCTATAGTAGCTTCTCCATGAAACTACAATCTTTCATACTCAGAGCATGTCTGTTCCTGCAGTCCTTGTGTCAAAAACACAGAGCACCAGATGGATGAGAAATATGTGTAGCGAGATTTAGCAGTGACTGAACTTTTACTTATTTATATCTTCCCAATGCAGTTCTCCACGCAGTTATGTGGGCTATCACCTAATGGGCATTTTTGGATTCCACCCATATTTTTTGGACCTAGCTAGTTAATTTTAGTTGCGACAGAGTTTTAAGTTTAAAATAGAAATTGCTTGTGCAGAAATCTGTCATCAGCAATGGGTTAAAAGGAGCGCAGCATTGTTACTATAATAATTTTTTGTTTTAGGCATAGAAAATGGTCTAAATATAAGATAGCTAGGAAGCTGGCTTACATTTAGAAGTGGTGGAGGATCCGCTGAAGTATGCAGAGACCGGTACCTCTTAATAACTCCGGTGGATCTAGTGCCAGGTATAGGGATTATTAAAACCGGCATCTAAAACGCCTGCCTTAATAAATGTGCTCCATTGTATCTATAATGATTCTTATGTAAGACAGATTTTTTATTTCAATATTAGATGAAGACTATAGAATGTTCTACAGACAAGTCAATGGCAGCACCAGCAACCTATATAGATGTCCCCCTTGGGTACCTGACAACCTCTTGAGCGAAGAAGCAATGCAAATGTGGAGCATAATGGGGCAGAATTGACACATATATACTATGTATACATATATGTATGATATATATGTATAATAATATGATATATATGTATAATACATATATGTATAATATACATATATGTATTGAACCAAATTTATTAGAATGGTGTATGTGGCATAATAACTTTGTTTCAAGTGGATGCACTTTCTTTCTGAACACCACCTCAGGGATGACGTATATATATGCCAATGTATGCTTGTGTTGCTTATTATACAACTTTACGTACATTGGAACTTAAAGAGTCTTATCACCTTTTTACTAGTACTTATAAGAACCCTTTAAAGGTGCCCATACAGCAATAATAGCCAGTTTGGCCAACGGCCATGCTTCCAGACTACCTCATACAAATGCATGCTTGCCTCAGCCCCTATATGATTCCCCATGCCTCCTATTAGAATCCATATGATTCCCCATGCCTCTTATTAGCCTCCATATGATTCCCCATGCCTCTTATTAGCCCCCATTAGCCCCCAGCATGCCTCAGTTAAAATAAAAAAGCCACTTACCTCTCCTGCACCTGGACACCACCGCTCCTCTGCCCGTGCTCTGTCTTCATCCTGCTGCGGCTGTGCTGTGACCCGGCGCACACAGCGTGAGCGCCCTCACGCTGTGTGCAGCACAGCACAGCTGAACGGAGGACCAGGAAACGGTAAGTACAGAGTCTTCACCACTTCCCGGTCCTCCGGTGCTAATGAGCGCTTCCATAATGGAAGCGCTCATTAGCATTGACCCCATAAGACGCAGAAGCATTTTTCCCCTATTTTTTGGGGAAAAAAGTGCGCCTTGTGGGGTGAAAAATACGGTAGTAAAATAAATAGTAAAATCCAATAATATGAGAACATCTTATTGATCTGTATTATACTAATATATTAATTATTACTTTCGTGCCTCTCATATTCAGATTTTTGTTGTTTCATTTCTACATGCTGGATTATTAAACTGATATTGAAATATTTGATTGAATATATACATATATCAGTAGAAGTTTCTGTATTGTGACTGGATCCCATATGGAACTTTTACCATATGTCTTCCACACAATCAATTATTTTATTTATTTCACATTTATATACATGACACAATGACAGTCTACACTAAAAACAAGACCAAATAAATGTAAAAAAAACCCAAGGATTCAGCTGTGTCCAAAAGTAAAATGCATCCTCCTACCCTGAGCTAAGGTTGGCATTAGAAGCAACACACATGCTCTTTACTTCGAGACTTCCAAATATCATAACCCCACCATTTAACTTTTGGAGGTGCATGATTTATAACACAAACAGAAGCGTGTCATGTATCTTCTGCAGACCCAACATTTAGAAAAAGGATATAGAAAATATTAACAAAAAGAAAACCCTTAACCTAAGTCACCATCCGGCAAGCTCTGGTGTCTTTGTTTAAAAAAGACATGGTAACACAATAAGTAAAAGTAGATTTTTATAATGGTTTGAAATATTCTGAAAGCTTTGTGTGTCCCTGACAGTTGACCTTTCAGGCGTGTAAAAGCATAGAAGTTAATACACTTTGCACATGTTGTGAGCAACAGGTGGTAGAAAAACCATACTCGCTGCTTACATTCCTTACTTTTCAAACTGGTGGCCCCTGATATTCTTGGATTTACACACCGCCTCCCCCTACACAGGGTTCTGACTGACAAGCTAATCGGTGGGCTGGGAAGCCTTTAGCTATTGATTCCAGTGTAATACAACACCCCCAGTCAATGAAAACTGCAATCAAATGTTAAACAACTAAGAAAGGAAGGCATTAGACTGTTGAAGAGCTGGGAGAACTGTGCTTATAGATAGTGAAACAGAAAATAAAAAGGGCTCTCAGGGGCACCTGATTGAAAAGCCAGGTTATTAAAGAAAGCTAGAGTCTCACTGAGAAGAGCAAAATAGTTATGGCTCAGTTAGGCGTATCTAAAGGGGGGGTGGGCGGGCTGCGAGCTTTCCAAACTGTGCTAATCCCATGAGTACTTAATTTCTTTTCTATTATGCTAACCTAGGCAATAGCAACAAGCATTCAAGAAGTCAATAATATGAAACAGTGCACCCGTCTGAGGCCTGTTCCTGTCACTCTTGTGCTTCTGTGCATTGTGTGGACAGATTGTCACAAAGGATAGAAACAAATTAACAGTAAATGCTCTGTTTGGAATGGCTGGTGGTCCAAGCCACTACCATAAGCTATTAGAAGGATTCAATCACTTTTCTTTAAATTGTTACATTAGTGGCTTAAAAATAAAAAAAAATAAAAAAAATATATATATATATATATATATATATATATATATATATATCTTACAAAAAGTTAGGGTTATTTGGCTTTTGGTTGGAATTTATGGAAAACTTAAAAAGTTCACTGCAGTGATATTATATCATGAAAGTAGGGCATTTAAGTAGAATCATGTAATGATGATTTCCTCATCTCAAGCAATTTATTGAAACAAAAGCCAACAACAGCGGAAGGTATACCCCCACAAAAATGTCAGTATCTCAATTACTTGACATGTGGTCTTGAGCATCAATTACAGCTTGCCACGACGTCGACTTATTGCCTGCTGAGGCTTGGCATCCATTCTTTTTGAAGGGCGGCCCTCAGGTCAATGAAGTTCTGCGGTACAGAGTTATGAGCCACTACACAGCGACTCAGCTGTTCTCATAGGTTTTCAATGGGATTCAGGTCTGGAAAAAATGCAGCCCACCCCATTTGAGGTACACCAGTCTCCAGCAGCCGTTCCCTAATAATGCGACCTCGATGAGCTGGCTCATTGTCGTCCATAAAGATGAAATTAGGCCTGTGTTGTTCATTTAGAGGCAAAATGACTGGATTAATGATGTTATTCAAGTAGAATGGGCTTGTCACTGTACTATTCACAAAGTGTAGGTAAGTTCTGTATTGACTAGACACATCTGCCCACACTATAACACCACCACCACCAAAGGCTCGTCCGGTGACAACAGTGGCGGATACATAGTGCTCTACTTGACATCTCCAACATCGTTGATGGCCATAATTTATGCTCAGTGTGAATTGACTCTCTTCAGTGAACAGCACTGAGGCCTACTGGCGTAGATGCAGCGTAGATGCTCCCTGGTCCAAACAAGACGATGATGCCTGTGGTCATGTAGCACTTAGACCACGCTGATGTAAATGGTTTGAATGGTCTGACGTGACACTTGGATGCATCTCACCTCCCTTAAATGTGGCTGGAGTTGTGTGGCATTCATAATTCAGTTCCGCAGGGCATTGTTTACAATGAGGAGGTCTTCAGTGTGGGATGTCGCCAAATGAAGTCCTCTTCTACAGTATGGCTTTCAGTGACTTTTCCAGTCTCTCTGTATCTCTATTGCAACCTGCTGATGACACTCCAAGCTCAGTGGCCACTTCCGTCTTAGAACATCCTGCTTGAAATCTCGCAATGGCAAGGTAATGTTGATTAATTGTTAGGTGTCGTCTTGGTCTCATGATGTCAAAATGTGAACAGCATGATGAGGAGGTCTGTGTAAATACCAATTCTAATTGAACCATGAAATGTATTGGGCGATTAATGGATCAAACACCTGTTGTGTAATTTGCCGTTAAGCTCCTTGTTAGAGAACAGCAAATTGTGCAAAAAGTACTGAAACACTGAACAGTTGGACATGTGCATTCGAAAGTTTAGAGAATGTCACATTAAGTTTACCTGTAAAGGTTAGAGTGCATTTTAGGTTCATCTTGAAATTTCACCCACAAAACCAAATATCCCTAACTTTTTGTGAGTAGTAGATATATATATATATATATATATATATATATATATATATATATATAGTGGTAATGTGTACAGTATAAGTGCTGGAAGGCATGTATATCCCACCCAGATACCTCAGCTGGGTGAGATAACTGAAATTCAGAAAGATGCAGTGGTTTCAGCAAAGTATAGTTTTGTCTAGATGTTGTTCTGGGCTGGATTTTATTTGGACTGAGGGAAAGGTTTGGAAGTGGCATCTGCCAGTCCACACCCTTCCAGTTCAGGTATTGCGGTTAGCAGGTGAGACCTGAGGAGATTGCAGGTGAGACCTGCTATTGTAATCACGGAGGGATAAAACGACCCTCTGTGTATGAGAGTGAGGAAGAGAAAGGCTGAGGAAGCCTGAGAGACAGAGGCTCTGTGTGGCTGAGGCTGAGGGGCCACAAGGCTTTTTAAAGCCTGAAGTTTGGGGGCCCAACGACGCCTACGAAAAGAGGGTCGCACGGTTAGAGTCAGGAGGACTACTGGACCATCTTCCCCCAAAAGTACTGGTGAGGTCACAGCCTGGAGACTGCTGGACTGTACGGCTGAGGAAGCCGGATCTAATACGGGGTGTTTACGGCGCCCTATAGGTGAGATAGAGACAACACGTGTATTAGGTAGTGCCTAGACGGACAGGTGTTTATTTGAATATTTTCATGTGTGTTGGTGCCAAATAGTGAAAATAAAGCACCATTTAAATCCCCCTGTGTGTCGGAAGATTTGTGATTGTGACTACTTGAGAGAGAGCGATCCCTTACCATATATATATATATATATATATATATATATATATATATATACACACCACACTCATTACCAAAAACATAACGCACATAAATGTTGGATTGGATTGCTCCAAAACTCAGCATGCAATTATGTCTCAGGAAGATATGTAGATATGTAAATGATTACAGGTGTGGTTTGACTAGACACTGTGTCGTGGTAGGGAGCAGTGAACCCTGAACTCACCTGTGAGACTGTCCCTACCTGCTTGCACACTCCACCCTAAGCAGCGGCCCACAACTGGTCAACAGTCCTTTCCTAAATAAGTGCAAATGCCTATACAACAAGGGGGAAAAATAATAAACTAGCAATAGACCGGCAACCATAAAATAGATATTAAGCAGAAACAGATAAGCTGGATCAAACCAGGAGAGACAAAACTAAACCGAATCAGGAACCACAAATCAGAGTCAGAGAACAACACCAACTTCAATACTTCAATAGAAAGGGTAAAATCAGAAGTCAAGAATCAGATACAATACCAAGCCAGGGTTCAAAACCAGGATGAAACATCAGGGTCTACATGATTGGACAAGAGTCAAGGTCATGGTCCAAAACAGAGGTCTGGAAACCATGAGAGTCAGAATCAGCAAAAAAACTAGTGAGGTAATCCAGGAAGAGAACACAAATCACAGGCAACCTGTGGCCAGCGGATTGCCTGTTTAAATAGGCTGTGCTTCCTATTCACATGACACGTCTGGTGTCACATGACTGGTGACGTCACAGTGGCAGTCAAGTCTCCCCTTCACTTACAGTCTATGCAATGTATGGGACACTGGTACATTTCTTTTACAGATTTATTTTTAGACTATGGTTAACTGAACCGTCACATTTGGTCAACCTTTGTTGCTGCAAAAAGTATTGGGCAGTTTGAATTTCAACAAGCCCAACCCTTCGATCTCTAGGGGTGGCTGTCCATGTAATACAGAGTGAGAGTTTCCCAGAATGAGAGTTTTGTTTCCTAGCAGGTGTCTTCTCTTTCTGACGGAGCATCTCCCCTCTATGACATTCTAGGGCACTGTCCATATAAGAAATGGGATTACAAGCATAATAAAAAACAAAACATGTACAATAAGCATAAAAATCTTATTGATGATAAATCAATAAAAAAACCTCTTTAAACGTGTACAGGTATAGTAAACGTAAGGCTGGCAAATACCTTTTAAGCTGTAAAACATGTAATATACTTTTTTATAATGTTAAGTAAAAAAAGTTTTAAGTAAATTAAAAACCTTTTGTTGTTATATACAACTATTTGGACTGGATATTCTGTTGTCCTAAAAATCCCAGAAAATCCCTTGGTTGCTTGAGGCCTAAAGCCAGATCATACTGTTCATTTTACAGGCAAAAACTAGTGTTCTATAACAGAGGCAAACAAGGTCACTAAATACCATAGACAAACACCTGGAAAACACACAACTAACCTCACTGGCTTCTTACACCACTAAGTACACAAGATCACATTACATATTGAGAGACATGGCCATTGTCTCCTTCATTGAAAAGGAACTGCCAAGAGCACATAATGAATAAAAAGGCATCGGCATTTCTGGGAGTAAAAAGTGACATCATCAGGTGTGATCACAGCTTACGGTATGTAGTTATTGTCATGCACCTGCATCTTAAAAGCTCTGTTCACTTTTGTGTTGCAGTCCATTTAACAGATAAAATTTAAGCATATTTACACAAGTCTCTAACTTTTTAAAAAACGGAGTTTTGTGCTTACAGCTCTAAGTCAAACTTCTTCATCTCCATGGTAACAGACCACAAAAATACCCTGCACGTAGTCTGTTCCTGTAGTTTTGTGTTACTCCACTCCATCTGCCCCCTTGTGTTGGTAACCCAGTGGTTCTCACCTCCAGTCCTCAGGGCCCACCTACTGGCCATGTTTTCAGGGTTTCCTTAGTATTGAGCAGATGATATAATTAGTGTCAATGCATCAGGACTTACCACAGGTATTCATTCTGTAGGATATTCTCAAATCCTGACCAGCAGGTGGGCTCTGGGGTTTAGAGTTGGGGAACACTGTGCTAACCTATCAAGCTAATGATTCTTCTCATATTCCTTACCCCTTTAATCATTTACTAGTCAAAGATGGAAGTGACCAGAGGTGGAGGACCACTGCCAGACTCCTCGAGAACAACAAGATGGGGCAGTTGAAATACAACTGTGCAATCCTTATATCTCACAACATCGATTGTTAGGAAATAGTTGGGGGCCCCCCCATACACATTAGATGTCAACTGAAGTTAATATGCTTCTTTCAATTTGGTTTTTGTGTTTCAGATAAACTGGAATGGAAGAATTGAACATGCTAGTGTATGCATGTTTATCTGGCTTGATCTGTTCACAATGTAAATCACTCGTTAGGATCATGCTCTAAATACTGTTGCTACGATGGGGTTAGATTTTTAATGTTAATGTACAGCAGTTAAAAATCAACATCAGAGACTTTTAGCCCACTCCAAGTTCCATAAATTCTCAGTTTCAAATATAATAAAATATATCTGCATGATAACCCTAATTACTATTGTATATGTGTCCCTCCATACTTACACATTGCCTGGATTGAATTCAGTAGGCAACATCAAGCTTAGGCTACTTTCACACTTGCGTTTTGGAATAAAATGCTTCAGTTTTGTCCCCATTCATTGTCAATGGGGACAGAACTAAACTGAACCCAACGGAATGCTCCTGAAAGCATTCTGTTCAGTCTTCAGACCAGAGAGCAAACCGCAACATGCTGTGGTTTGCTCTCCGTACTGTTTATCCGCACCAAGACAGATCCGGAATGACCCCCAATGGAAGTCAATGGGGACGGATCCGTTTGGTGTGACACACTCAGTAAACTGATCCGTCCTCCATTGACTTTTAATGGAGTTCATGACAGATCCGTCCACAGCACACCACACATGACAGACACATACACACAGACATACACATACATACACATACACAGACATACACATACACAGACATATTTACATGCTCCCAGAAGCTCCGCACATCACATAGGAAGATTCTCCCTCCAGCAGAGTGCGCTGTGGGGAATCTTCCTATGTGCGCGCCGTTCTCCTCCTCCAGAGCTGCTGGGAGCATCTAAGTATGTCTGTGTATGCTCTGGCTCCTCACGTGTACCTGCGACAGCAAGGATCCGGCGGCACCCTTCACCCGCCGGATCCGTGCTACCGCTAATGTGAAAGTGGCCTTAAACATAGCTTTTTGTTTAACCAGCTTTTTGTTTCTAGACCTGTGTCTCTGATTATATCTCAGATGATAAAGACCTCTTGGTACTTTGAAGTCTTAGGACGTGCAAAAGCATATGCCTAGGAAGACCAAAATATGTTTTAGACTTCATTGAGACATCCACCAAAACTTTGAAAAGTGGCCTTCTAAAAGGGTTCTCTTAAAGAGAGGCCTTGTACATAATACTATATAGAAAGAAATGTATAATCTGTCACAGAAAAATCAGGTGTAAGTCAATGGCCTTCTCAAAAAGCTGGTCTGTTGGAGAGATTGCACTATTTTTCATGGAACCTGTTCAGCCAATAAAATACTTAAAAAATCTGGGGTCACGTCTGGACTTGCAATCAAGCTCACAATGCTCATAGGCAGAAGGAATATAGTCAAATAGATTGGTGTCTCTGGTTTGTCTATATGAGTTAATTTAAATACTTGTTACTGATGGAGCACTGCCTGAAAAATAAGTCTCCAAACACCGCTATGTCTCTTCAGTGAGAAACAGTTCCCCTTTCCGAGCGGCATCTAATCCAGCCAATTAGTAAACTGTTCTGTATGAATGAGGGCAAGAACCCTGACACTGTGCTACCTAGAGAAAGGTGTCTCTAGTTTGGCTGGTATGAGCTAATTTGTATACTTTCCAAATAAAATGTTAACTGAAAAATAAGTCTCCATACACTGCTTTGTCTCTTCAATGAGAAAAAGTACTCTCCTGCCTTGACCACTGATGTTCACAGAAGGAATCTTTTGTGAGAACCAGATTTTAGTCAGTTTTTAGGTTCATTTTGACATTGATGTATTCTCAGAAACTCCTTAACTTGAGTAAAAGAAAATAGCAAACGCAAAGGTGCTTATAGAAAAAAACTATCTACAACCTCCTTGCAGTTGGATGCAAATAGCTAGAGCTAGCAATCCATCTTATTTCTGGCATGGAACACGGCCTTTACATCAGCTATGATGTCACAGCTGGCACAGCTCGCAGCAACAGTTAATGAAACACATGCCTAGTATTTGTTGCTGACAGGCATTAATAAAATCCTAATCTGTGGAAATTATGAAAAAACAACGTATTATGTAAGAGGTTCCCACTTTGGCATGTGGCAGGCACAAGTATGAATTAAACCAAATCATGATTTACAAACTGCGTTGCTATTGTTCGCTTTGAGGATAATTACCCACTTATTTGTTTGATGTTCTAATAGCCTGGAGTCTCAGACAGGTTACTTCCTTTTTTGTGGGTGTTACCCTCATGTATTCTTTTATGTAGATTTCGGTAATACGAGCTTTGGCAGTGAGCGTGACGGCTGTTAAATAAGCAGACCTAGTTGGCTCGCTGCTGCAATGTAATGTTCTCCTGTAAATAGTGAGGTTAGGAAAAAAGCCATCGTAATGCTGCATACCACATGTTAAATAATAGAAACAGTATTTCACAAGACATCAAGAAAGTGGGAAATAAGTGCAAAAGGACATGGAGCTAAAATCACATCCTGTATGAAAGCTGTAATAATCTTATATACGTGCCAAAAGTGCATGTGTTGTGCGGCTCTAGAACATTTCTGTGTAGACGACACCTGCTCCAGAGACATATTTTTATGCAAACAAGCAGAATATTACATAACGGATGAGCAATACCATGGTATATTACAGCAAGATAAAAAACTTTACCTCAAGGGTTTTTTTTCCCCTATCTGAAGCATTTAAGGTAGAGATGCCCAACCTGCGGCCCTCCAGCTGTTGCAAAACTACAACTCCCAGCATGTCTGGACAGCCTACAGTTATTAGCCTACAGCAAGGCATGGTGGGAGTTGTAGTTTTGCAACAGCTGGAGAACCGCAGGTTGAGCATCCCTGATTTAAGGCCTACCCTCAGGATATACCATAAATGCCTAAATTGGGATTCTCACCTCTGATGTCCCCACCTATCAGGAGCATGGAGGTGTCCTGAGGTTGTTTTCGTAATGCAAAGTGCTCATCATCTGCAATGGCTTTAATGGAGAAGTGAAGATTTTTAGCGCAGAGTCTTGTACAATCCAACAAGTGATGGCTGGGCTACATGGGCAAACGGCACTAAGAGGACATGTGTTCTCACAACAGATGGGGGTCTGAGAGGGGGGCCCTCAACTTACTGGGAACTTGTCTTCATGAAAAAGCATTGTAAGCTGAAGGCAGCATGTTATAGAGCAGGAGGAGCTGAGCAGGTTGATATATAGTTTTGTTGGAAAAGATTCAGTAGAGTATTTTATTAATTTAAATTCCTGCTCTTTCTGGCCTTTGAAGTCCGGGAGGTGGTCCTATCAGTGATTGATAGCCTTTCCTCTATGACTGTGTATACAGAAATAGCTGTCAATCACTAATAGGACCGCCTGCTTGAATTCAAAGCCCAGAAAAAGAAGGAATTTAAATTGATAAAATACAAGTTATACTGAATCTTTTCCAACAAAGCTTAATATCAGTCTGCTCAGCTCCTCCTGCTCTAAAATATGATGCCTACAACTCAAACACCATGCATTTATAAATGCCTTCATATGATACAAATGCATAAAATGGGAATACATTGCTAAATAATACCTTCCGATTTGCTTGTGTCCTGAATGGGGAAATTCTGGCAGCAGATTACACTCCCCCCCCCAAAAAAAAAAAAAAAAAAGAACTGAGAATGAAATTCAACTGCGTGATTCTTATCTCCCCTGACATCTGCCATCAGGGAGAGTTGGGAGGCCCCCATACACATTAGATGGTCTGCCAATCCTACCAAAATTAGAGAGCTCACTCAACATTTAAATACTGTGTATGGCGAGTGTTATTTTCAGTGAAGGGAAGGAAGAGTTAAGCCTGTATTACACCAGCAAATAGTCAGGCAGATCATCGCTAACAAGCAATCGTAGGAAGGCCTGTATAATATAGTGCTGCCGATTACCCAATGGACGAGCAATCTAATCACAGTCTGCTGCCGGCAAATCTGTACACAGAAATCCATACACAAGATATCAGCTTAAACCTGAGGGTAGAGAGACCAGATGTGGCAGCAACATCTAGTGAGTGAATTATCTCACCCCAGTTCTGGTCATCCAGCTCTGGTGTGAGATAAATCATTCAGTAGTAGCTGCAACCACTTCGGGTCTCTCTATGTCCTATGTAACTTAGCACATCGCCCTCCTCCCCCTCCCCTCTTCATTGACTTCCATATACAGATTTGATTGGTAAATTCAGATAAAATGAACAGTGCAGGGGCAGTGGGAGGGAAATAAGGGAAGAAACAGGCGATTTTTTTCAATAGAATATATTACTCCTATGCTAATTTCACCTCTACTATACTATAAACATTTAGGTACACTTTAATTAATTTACAGTCTAGTGAGTAGCAGAAGGATATCTTGAAGCCTCCAGACCCCAATGCAAAATCTGTAACAGGTTTCCCCATCTACCATGTGACACGTCTAATGCTAATAATACTAGTGTCTTCTTTTGCAGCATTGGGCCCCTCTGCACCCTCTGTAACTACTTCCCAGTGATTAAGAACTACAATCTGTCTGGACTTCACAATTAGTGATAAAACCATCATGAAGATATCAAACTAAAACCTCGCTACCATGAATTGAAATAATTATTGCTTTTTTCGCTTTGAAATGGAAGCACTAGATCTGATATTATAGTCAATTTCAACTTTGTCCAACCAATCTTTCGCATCTCCAGCTTTCCCATTAAATGTAAATGCCCACGAGGCATGCTATTTGCATTACATTGCATTTGCAGTCTTTAAAACAAACTGTAAATCCGTTCTTGTTTCATGTGATTGATGCTGTGTATTATAATACCACTATAAACCTCAAAGGAACTAACAGTGACAGTAAATTAAAGTTTTCAAGTCAGGCAGCATCTCGGCAGCTCTGTACTTGATCTTTAAACAGCCATCTATCCTAGATTACACAAATTGTAACCTTAACACAAAGTGCTCTCACTTGTGGCCTGTGCTTGTATAACTCAAAGGCCTTCTTCATTTCAAGGCTATTCCCCTGGTGCAATTTCATTTTACAGAGCACAAACACAAATTAGCACAAACATAATTCCCTAAACGATCTCCTGAATTTTACACAGTGTTCGGCCTGCTGAAGGATAGACAACGGCCCCCATGTGTAGTTCCAACTCGGGGGTTTTTCGGCATTAAGATCACATGCCTGTTAAGGTCATGCCCACAGTTGGTTGCAAGGGAAAAAAATCTCCTATAAATCACATGTCTTCCTATAATTGATTGATTTTACAAGTAGTAATAGGGAAATTCAAGCTGAAACGAGGACAAAAAGAAAACAATTGATTTTAGCTTAATCAATTGGAGGAAAAGTAGGTCTGTTCTTCATTTAGACGGAGAGAAAAATTCCCACAGGTCCATGTGAAAATGCCATAGGAAAAAAAAAAAGAAAGAATCTAGAGAAACACTATTATTTTACAAAACCATATGTAGTCTCAGGGATATAACTTTTGCCTTTTTATATTCAAATTTATGTTGTTGATGTTTTTCATGAAGGTTTTATACAGTGCTGTACATTTAAGGGGCTTTTCCTGAACTATTTTTAGGATAGGCCATAAAAGTTTCATCGTTGGAGGTCTACCCGTTGAGCTCCTCCACTGAACAGAGGGGATGCAGTGCCCCATTTTGTGCCCCTTTTATAGTTTAGACCATTTACTTTATGGGGACTGAGCTGTAGGTCTAGGAAAATCCGGTCGCATGGACCAACCAGTGCAAAAAATGAAAGTAATGCCTGGATTGCTGGAGCACTGTAACTCCTTAATTCTACTGGTTGACAGGGAACCCAGGTGATAGAGGACTGCCAATTACACTCTGATGGCTTGACCCAAGGATAGCCCATCATGTTTAACGGAATCTATCTCCAGGAAATTCACTGTTAATTCACTATATAGCTTAGCTGAATGAAATTATACCTTTGACTTATGGTACCTTAATTCTGGAGAAAAGTAATTTATGCAAATGAGCAGTTAAGTGCACTGAGTGAACCCAAGCCACTCTGTACACCCTTGCTCCTTCTGATACCTCTACTAGCCCCTATCTCTTTCTTGATTCTATAATTAAAAGAAAAGATACACGGCGCCACATAACGCATGAACTGTAGCTACAGAAAGGACAATTCAGGTAGAGCGCTGAAAGAATATGTAGTAGTGTAAGGAGAATCAGCTGCAGCCAGGTATGAAGTGGGATATCAATGATGAATGATCACTGGATAGTATATCAGGGGTACAGAAGAAGATACAGTGCTGCTGATATTCCAAGTTTTTCATCTTATTGAAGAAAGAACACATGACAATGTGTTTCCATGTGGACATCACATGTTCTTCAGGCCTTGAAAACAGATGGTTCTTTTTCTCTACCCCTGATATATCTCCTTCTTCATTGACAGGGTTAGGTTCTTATATAATCATCTCACCTAGCACTATCAATCGAGATGAAGGTGGGGCTGGCAGAGGAAACAGATGGAGTGAGGTGGCACATAGTGGATTGGGCCCACCCTCAGTGCACTTAACTGCTTAACTTAACTGATAATATTCATCTGCACAAGTCCTAGAAAGGCATTGTGTCTGGTTTACCAGTGAATTTCTTGATTACAGGTTCCCTTTAAATTTGCCTCTATAATTATACATTTACCTTTATAGTTATTTATTATAGTATGGATTTTAAATCTGAAAATCAGACTTATTCTCATCTTAAAGAATTTAAATAACTAACTGAATGGACTTCAAATAGTCGATAGCATACAATATTAAAGGGATTGTACAAGATTAGTAAAAAAAACAATCTGCTTCCAGAAAGATCACCACCTTCATCCATGGGCTATGTTTGGTACTGTAGCTATGCTATGCAATTGACCTAAAAGCTGCAATATCAGACTTCTGCTTTCTCTGCAACCATTACACCCTCTCCACTTTGATTGACAGGTGTGACAACATTTACACTGCCTGGCCCTGGTCACTCAAAGTGGAGAGGGCATGGCAGTTGCAGAGCTTCTACCTCCCATTGCTCCTAGAGGCTCATTTGCATATAATAAAAAAATCATTTTTCTCAGTAATGTGGGCACATATGACCATGGGATCTACACAGATGCCTTCAGCTGCCAAACGTACATGCAACAGGTCAGCCAGTTTCATATTTAAAAATCTGCTGACAGAAGCCCTTTAAAATCTCATACAACCCCTTTATCTATCAAATTCTTATATGTGCATAGCTGTGTACAATGCTATGGATTATGCTGGTGCTATGTGAATAAGACATGTAACCCAAGTTCTATTCCTTCTGATTCACTTGTCTGTGGCAATGAAAGGTTTAAAAAAGTAAAGATGAGAGAGACAGATGTGGAAAGGTTATAAATTCACTGGAGGTTTTATAGTAAATCTTGTGGGAAATGCTGCTGACTGGTATTTGTAAATGTTCTAAATGAAATCAGAGGTTGCAGACAAGGGGAGAGGATGAAAAAGACAAGGAGAGTGTAATGGCTGTTGTTAATTAATTCATATAGGCCATTAATCTTGACTCTCCATCCAAAGCTATTCTAAGTGAAATCTATTTATCCCATATGAATAGTAACAAGAATGCACATATATCATGGTTTAAATAAAAGTGCTACTCAGTATGCCCTGTGTTTCCTTCTAATTAAATTGTTTTTATCCTACGTTACAGAGAACAGTTTCCATATATCCATGAAAATGATTCTTCCAGTGTAATTCTTCTTTATGATCTGCACCCCCCTTCCTATTTTATGGCGGGTTTTCATAAGTATACAATCTTATTTATTGTATTCTTTTTTTTAGTAAATCATAAGGCACATGACAAAATGATGTTTAGCGCACTCTGAGATAGTGTCCCAAATTACCCTGCATTGTAAACTAATCCTTGCTTACCCCATGCCAATAGTTTATGAGATTGCCTAAATAACAACCCTTAATGTAACGTCTTTATAGAATGGAAACAACTCTTATCATACATTGCGATCAGCAAATTTGGTCCAAATTTGGGCACATTGGCTGACCAATTTGATTGGGGTCTAAATAAATATGACCCAAAACAAAAGTGTTCCAAGTCTCTCTCTTTAACCCATTCTGAGATTCTTCCAAATAAAATTGCATAAAATTCAGGTTCATTAGAATTAGAACTTTTTGAAACATTTGGATCAATTTTTTTCAATTTTTGAATCAATTTGCTTATCTCTAATATTCTAAATACAGGTATTTTAGGATTTCTGGCTGATTTTCAAGACAACCAAGGAAAATGTAAATTCCTTGCTTTCTACATGATGCCTGCTGCCAGAAGGTTTTAATAAAAACATGACATTTGGGAACTACTTTTTAAAAGAATTGTCTCATCATACTTATCCCTTCTACATTAGTTGCAGGGAGAAAATGGAAAGATCCATCACTGGGAATCATCTTTGCTAGAAGCTCTCTGCTCTTGTTTTTAAAAGAATGTCCATATTGTGTTCCCCCTCTATGACGCCCATATATCCTAACAGGATTATACATGGGGTATGGGGTATACAATGTCTCCATATGAAGAGCGCCTTATATGGCATGACAAGTCTTATAGGCCAGGCAACGCTCCTCTATGGCACATGAAGAGACGTTGCTTTATTGAGACCTAACCCTAATAGGTTCAATTATAATTCCAAGGCACCTCAAAAGGTATATTTTCCCCGAAGCATTCCTGATACTGAGACTTGACTAAAGTTGGCCATACACATTAGAACAATGTTGGTTGAACTCACAGATTTTGGTTGGACAGGCTCGTCATCTAATGACTATTTGGGGTATCTCAGCTTTCACCTGAAAGCATATTTGTAGGGAAAGAAATTGGGCAGTTGAACTTCAGCGTGTATAATACTTTTGCGTTTGGGTGATAGACACCAGAGGAATCCTCTCCACTTTTAGGATGTATGCGCATTCTCAGTCAGGTTGAGTGAAATGTGTATGGAGGGGTTGGCACAGATAGCTTTCAGACAAATGAATAGAGATGAGTGAATCAATAAAAATTCGAAATCTGAATTAACTCTACCTGAATTGAAAGTGCTCCAACTGGCCTGAAAATTTTTGTATGATACTCTGAGGCCTATTAGGACTTCATATTCTTTCCTGTTTCATATATACACAGTACAGACCAAAAGTTTGGACACACCTTCTCATTCAAAGAGTTTTCTGTATTTTCATGACTATGAAAATTGTAGATTCACACTGAAGGCATCAAAACTATGAATTAACACATGTGGAATTATATACTTAACAAAAAAGTGTGAAACAACTGAAAATATGTCTTATATTCTAGGTTCTTCAAAGTAGCCACCTTTTGCTTTGATTACTGCTTTGCACAGTCTTGGCATTCTCTTGATGAGCTTCAAGAGGTAGTCACCTGAAATGGTATTCCAACAGTCTTGAAGGAGTTCCCAGAGATGCTTACCACTTGTTGACCCTTTTGCCTTCACTCTGCGGTCCAGCTCACCCCAAACCATCTCGATTGGGTTCAGGTCTGGTGACTGTGGAGGCCAGGTCATCTGGCGTAGTACCCCATCACTCTCCTTCTTGGTCAAATAGCCCTTACACACCTTGGAGGTGTGTTTGGGGTCATTGTCCTGTTGATAAATAAATGATGGTCCAACTAAACGCAAACCGGATGGAATAGAATGCCGCTGCAAGATGCTGTGGTAGCCATGCTGGTTCAGTATGCCTTCAATTTTGAATAAATCCCCAACAGTGTCACCAGCAAAGCACCCCCACACCATCACACCTCCTCCTCCATGCTTCACGGTGGGAACCAGGCATGTAGAGTCCATCCATTCACCTTTTCTGCGTTGCACAAAGACACGGTGGTTGGAACCAAAGATCTCAAATTTGGACTCATCAGACCAAAGCACAGATTGCCACTAGAGATGAGCGAGTAGTGTTCGATCGAGCCGGTATTCGATCGAATACTACGCTATTTGGCATACTCGATTTCAATCGAGTATAACGGCGATGGCGCACTTAGAATTCGTTTCCCCTCCCACCTTCCCTGGCGCTCTTTTTCCACCAATCACCATGCATATTAAAAACTCAGCTCTTCCTGCTCGTTCGCATATGCTGCATGAACTTAGTCAGGGACAGAGGCTGGAGAAGGGAGAGATAGGTTTTATCTGTTGGACAGCCAGGAGCGTGATTAAAAG
Source organism: Rhinella marina (assembly GCA_900303285.1). Taxonomy (NCBI): domain Eukaryota; kingdom Metazoa; phylum Chordata; class Amphibia; order Anura; family Bufonidae; genus Rhinella; species Rhinella marina. Next base: position 85,212 of record ONZH01010119.1, on the reverse strand, counting down.
CCCTTATCAGGGCTACTATAGTGCAGTACAGTGATAGCTTTACTACCATATACACTCTGCAGAGAACGGCTGCTGTATTCAGGGATAGCTGCTGGAGTAGGGACAGAGAGAGGCATTAGTGGTGTATTAGGTGCTCTGCTACATACCAAACTATATTTGGCACTACTGTTCTGCGTTCTTTTTGGCCGCAAAACCCTATTATATACCTAGTGTGTATATGCACCATCTGATCTTCTGGCAGTATACGGCTGTGTATTTTTTTTTTTTTTAAATACAGTTTATTTGGCTCTAGTGTTCTAGGTTCTGTGTGCCTACAATACCCTTTTTGTATACCAGGTGTAAATACCCACCGTCTGACCTGTTAGTACACGGCTGTGTACCTAGAAATATATATTAAAAAAAGGCATTTTATTTGGCACCTGTACTGTGCGTTCTGCGTGCTTGCAAAATTATTTTATATACGTGGTGTTAATACCCACCGTCTGACCTGTTAGTACACGGCTGTGTACCTAGAAATATTAAAAAAAAGGCCTTTTCTTTGTCTACTATACTGTGCGTTCTGCGTGCTTGCAAAAGTATTTTATATACGTGGTGTAAATACCCACCGTCTGACCTGTTAGTACACGGCTGTGTACCTAGAAATAAAAAAAAAGGCCTTTTCTTTGTCTACTGTACTGAGCGTTCTGCGTGCTTGCAAAAGTATTTTATATACGTGGTGTTAATACACACCGTCTGACCTGTTAGTACACGGCTGTGTACCTAGAAATATAAAAAAAAGGCCTTTTCTTTGTCTACTATACTGTGCGTTCTGCGTGCTTGCAAAAGTATTTTATATACGTGGTGTAAATACCCACCGTCTGACCTGTTAGTACACGGCTGTGTACCTAGAAATAAAAAAAAAAGGCCTTTTCTTTGTCTACTATACTGTGCGTTCTGCGTGCTTGCAAAAGTATTTTATATACGTGGTGTAAATACCCACCGTCTGACCTGTTAGTACACGGCTGTGTACCTAGAAATAAAAAAAAAAGGCCTTTTCTTTGTCTACTATACTGTGCGTTCTGCGTGCTTGCAAAAGTATTTTATATACGTGGTGTAAATACCCACCGTCTGACCTGTTAGTACACGGCTGTGTACCTAGAAATAAAAAAAAAAGGCCTTTTCTTTGTCTACTGTACTGAGCGTTCTGCGTGCTTGCAAAAGTATTTTATATACGTGGTGTAAATACCCACCGTCTGACCTGTTAGTACACGGCTGTGTACCTAGAAATAAAAAAAAAAGGCCTTTTCTTTGTCTACTGTACTGAGCGTTCTGCGTGCTTGCAAAAGTATTTTATATACGTGGTGTTAATACCCACCGTCTGACCTGTTAGTACACGGCTGTGTACCTAGAAATAAAAAAAAAAGGCCTTTTCTTTGTCTACTGTACTGAGCGTTCTGCGTGCTTGCAAAAGTATTTTATATACGTGGTGTTAATACCCACCGTCTGACCTGTTAGTACACGGCTGTGTACCTAGAAATAAAAAAAAAAAGGCCTTTTCTTTGTCTACTGTACTGAGCGTTCTGCGTGCTTGCAAAAGTATTTTATATACGTGGTGTAAATACCCACCGTCTGACCTGTTAGTACACGGCTGTGTACCTAGAAATAAAAAAAAAAGGCCTTTTCTTTGTCTACTGTACTGAGCGTTCTGCGTGCTTGCAAAAGTATTTTATATACGTGGTGTTAATACACACCGTCTGACCTGTTAGTACACGGCTGTGTACCTAGAAATATAAAAAAAAAGGCCTTTTCTTTGTCTACTGTACTGTGCGTTCTGCGTGCTTGCAAAAGTATTTTATATACGTGGTGTTAATACACACCGTCTGACCTGTTAGTACACGGCTGTGTACCTAGAAATATAAAAAAAAAGGCCTTTTCTTTGTCTACTATACTGTGCGTTCTGCGTGCTTGCAAAAGTATTTTATATACGTGGTGTAAATACCCACCGTCTGACCTGTTAGTACACGGCTGTGTACCTAGAAATAAAAAAAAAAGGCCTTTTCTTTGTCTACTGTACTGAGCGTTCTGCGTGCTTGCAAAAGTATTTTATATACGTGGTGTTAATACACACCGTCTGACCTGTTAGTACACGGCTGTGTACCTAGAAATATAAAAAAAAAGGCCTTTTCTTTGTCTACTATACTGTGCGTTCTGCGTGCTTGCAAAAGTATTTTATATACGTGGTGTAAATACCCACCGTCTGACCTGTTAGTACACGGCTGTGTACCTAGAAATAAAAAAAAAAGGCCTTTTCTTTGTCTACTATACTGTGCGTTCTGCGTGCTTGCAAAAGTATTTTATATACGTGGTGTAAATACCCACCGTCTGACCTGTTAGTACACGGCTGTGTACCTAGAAATAAAAAAAAAAGGCCTTTTCTTTGTCTACTGTACTGAGCGTTCTGCGTGCTTGCAAAAGTATTTTATATACGTGGTGTTAATACACACCGTCTGACCTGTTAGTACACGGCTGTGTACCTAGAAATATAAAAAAAAAAGGCCTTTTCTTTGTCTACTATACTGTGCGTTCTGCGTGCTTGCAAAAGTATTTTATATACGTGGTGTTAAATACCCACCGTCTGACCTGTTAGTACACGGCTGTGTACCTAGAAATATAAAAAAAAAGGCCTTTTCTTTGTCTACTATACTGTGCGTTCTGCGTGCTTGCAAAAGTATTTTATATACGTGGTGTAAATACCCACCGTCTGACCTGTTAGTACACGGCTGTGTACCTAGAAATAAAAAAAAAAGGCCTTTTCTTTGTCTACTGTACTGAGCGTTCTGCGTGCTTGCAAAAGTATTTTATATACGTGGTGTTAATACACACCGTCTGACCTGTTAGTACACGGCTGTGTACCTAGAAATATAAAAAAAAAGGCCTTTTCTTTGTCTACTATACTGTGCGTTCTGCGTGCTTGCAAAAGTATTTTATATACGTGGTGTAAATACCCACCGTCTGACCTGTTAGTACACGGCTGTGTACCTAGAAATAATAAAAAAAAGGCCTTTTCTTTGTCTACTGTACTGAGCGTTCTGCGTGCTTGCAAAAGTATTTTATATACGTGGTGTAAATACCCACCGTCTGACCTGTTAGTACACGGCTGTGTACCTAGAAATATAAAAAAAAAAGGCCTTTTCTTTGTCTACTGTACTGAGCGTTCTGCGTGCTTGCAAAAGTATTTTATATACGTGGTGTTAATACCCACCGTCTGACCTGTTAGTACACGGCTGTGTACCTAGAAATAAAAAAAAAAGGCCTTTTCTTTGTCTACTATACTGTGCGTTCTGCGTGCTTGCAAAAGTATTTTATATACGTGGTGTAAATACCCACCGTCTGACCTGTTAGTACACGGCTGTGTACCTAGAAATAAAAAAAAAAGGCCTTTTCTTTGTCTACTGTACTGAGCGTTCTGCGTGCTTGCAAAAGTATTTTATATACGTGGTGTTAATACACACCGTCTGACCTGTTAGTACACGGCTGTGTACCTAGAAATATAAAAAAAAAGGCCTTTTCTTTGTCTACTATACTGTGCGTTCTGCGTGCTTGCAAAAGTATTTTATATACGTGGTGTAAATACCCACCGTCTGACCTGTTAGTACACGGCTGTGTACCTAGAAATATAAAAAAAAGGCCTTTTCTTTGTCTACTATACTGTGCGTTCTGCGTGCTTGCAAAAGTATTTTATATACGTGGTGTAAATACCCACCGTCTGACCTGTTAGTACACGGCTGTGTACCTAGAAATAAAAAAAAAAGGCCTTTTCTTTGTCTACTGTACTGAGCGTTCTGCGTGCTTGCAAAAGTATTTTATATACGTGGTGTTAATACACACCGTCTGACCTGTTAGTACACGGCTGTGTACCTAGAAATATAAAAAAAAGGCCTTTTCTTTGTCTACTATACTGTGCGTTCTGCGTGCTTGCAAAAGTATTTTATATACGTGGTGTAAATACCCACCGTCTGACCTGTTAGTACACGGCTGTGTACCTAGAAATAAAAAAAAAAGGCCTTTTCTTTGTCTACTATACTGTGCGTTCTGCGTGCTTGCAAAAGTATTTTATATACGTGGTGTTAATACCCACCGTCTGACCTGTTAGTACACGGCTGTGTACCTAGAAATATAAAAAAAAAGGCCTTTTCTTTGTCTACTATACTGTGCGTTCTGCGTGCTTGCAAAAGTATTTTATATACGTGGTGTAAATACCCACCGTCTGACCTGTTAGTACACGGCTGTGTACCTAGAAATAAAAAAAAAGGCCTTTTCTTTGTCTACTGTACTGAGCGTTCTGCGTGCTTGCAAAAGTATTTTATATACGTGGTGTTAATACACACCGTCTGACCTGTTAGTACACGGCTGTGTACCTAGAAATATAAAAAAAAAGGCCTTTTCTTTGTCTACTATACTGTGCGTTCTGCGTGCTTGCAAAAGTATTTTATATACGTGGTGTAAATACCCACCGTCTGACCTGTTAGTACACGGCTGTGTACCTAGAAATATAAAAAAAAGGCCTTTTCTTTGTCTACTGTACTGTGCGTTCTGCGTGCTTGCAAAAGTATTTTATATACGTGGTGTTAAATACCCACCGTCTGACCTGTTAGTACACGGCTGTGTACCTAGAAATATAAAAAAAAAGGCCTTTTCTTTGTCTACTGTACTGAGCGTTCTGCGTGCTTGCAAAAGTATTTTATATACGTGGTGTTAATACACACCGTCTGACCTGTTAGTACACGGCTGTGTACCTAGAAATATAAAAAAAAAGGCCTTTTCTTTGTCTACTATACTGTGCGTTCTGCGTGCTTGCAAAAGTATTTTATATACGTGGTGTAAATACCCACCGTCTGACCTGTTAGTACACGGCTGTGTACCTAGAAATAAAAAAAAAAGGCCTTTTCTTTGTCTACTGTACTGAGCGTTCTGCGTGCTTGCAAAAGTATTTTATATACGTGGTGTTAATACACACCGTCTGACCTGTTAGTACACGGCTGTGTACCTAGAAATATAAAAAAAAAAGGCCTTTTCTTTGTCTACTATACTGTGCGTTCTGCGTGCTTGCAAAAGTATTTTATATACGTGGTGTAAATACCCACCGTCTGACCTGTTAGTACACGGCTGTGTACCTAGAAATAAAAAAAAAAGGCCTTTTCTTTGTCTACTATACTGTGCGTTCTGCGTGCTTGCAAAAGTATTTTATATACGTGGTGTAAATACCCACCGTCTGACCTGTTAGTACACGGCTGTGTACCTAGAAATAAAAAAAAAAGGCCTTTTCTTTGTCTACTGTACTGAGCGTTCTGCGTGCTTGCAAAAGTATTTTATATACGTGGTGTTAATACCACCGTCTGACCTGTTAGTACACGGCTGTGTACCTAGAAATATAAAAAAAAAGGCCTTTTCTTTGTCTACTATACTGAGCGTTCTGCGTGCTTGCAAAAGTATTTTATATACGTGGTGTAAATACCCACCGTCTGACCTGTTAGTACACGGCTGTGTACCTAGAAATATAAAAAAAAAGGCCTTTTCTTTGTCTACTATACTGTGCGTTCTGCGTGCTTGCAAAAGTATTTTATATACGTGGTGTAAATACCCACCGTCTGACCTGTTAGTACACGGCTGTGTACCTAGAAATAAAAAAAAAAGGCCTTTTCTTTGTCTACTGTACTGAGCGTTCTGCGTGCTTGCAAAAGTATTTTATATACGTGGTGTTAATACCCACCGTCTGACCTGTTAGTACACGGCTGTGTACCTAGAAATATAAAAAAAAGGCCTTTTCTTTGTCTACTGTACTGAGCGTTCTGCGTGCTTGCAAAAGTATTTTATATACGTGGTGTTAATACACACCGTCTGACCTGTTAGTACACGGCTGTGTACCTAGAAATATAAAAAAAAAAGGCCTTTTCTTTGTCTACTGTACTGAGCGTTCTGCGTGCTTGCAAAAGTATTTTATATACGTGGTGTTAATACCCACCGTCTGACCTGTTAGTACACGGCTGTGTACCTAGAAATATAAAAAAAAAGGCCTTTTCTTTGTCTACTGTACTGAGCGTTCTGCGTGCTTGCAAAAGTATTTTATATACGTGGTGTAAATACCCACCGTCTGACCTGTTAGTACACGGCTGTGTACCTAGAAATATTAAAAAAACTAGGCCTTTTCTTTGTCTACTGTACTGAGCGTTCTGCGTGCTTGCAAAAGTATTTTATATACGTGGTGTTAATACACACCGTCTGACCTGTTAGTACACGGCTGTGTACCTAGAAATATAAAAAAAAAAGGCCTTTTCTTTGTCTACTGTACTGAGCGTTCTGCGTGCTTGCAAAAGTATTTTATATACGTGGTGTTAATACACACCGTCTGAACTGGTAGTATACGGCTGTGAAGGCAAAATATAGTAACCAAAAAAAAAAATGCGTAGGGCTAGCGGAATCGGACGTGGACGAGGACGGGGGCGCGGAAATGCTGTTGGGGGCCTTGTTGAAGCCAGTGGGGATACAATGCGTGCTGGTGAGGGGCAGCCAGGATCCCACTCATCCAGAATCCCTGCCTTTATGGGACAGTTAAGCAGGGGGCGGGTTACACCGCTGTTGAGGCCTGAGCAGGTTGAACAGGTGGTGCAATGGATAGCCGATAGCGCTTCCACACAGTTGTCCACCAGCCAGTCATCCACACAGTCTCACTCTGACCCTCCTTCCTCCACACCTGGCCAACAGAGTCATCCCACCATTGACCCCTCCCAGGAGCTCTTTTCGGGTCCTTTTTCAGATGTGCCGGAAGAATCCCAGGAGCTAGCAGAGGAATTTGTTTGTAGTGATGCCCAAACACTTGAGTATTCGCCATCTCCTGCTGATGTGGACCCTGAACCAGCATCTGTTATCATGAGCGATGATGATGATGAGACGCAGTTGCCATCAAGGGAGGCTGTTGGAATGTCCAGTGGGCAGGAGGAGGAGCAGAGTGAGGAAGTGGAAGAGGAGGTGGTGGATGACGAAATGACCGACCCCACTTGGCCAGGGGTGATGTCCAGCGGGGAAAGCAGTGGAGAGGTGGTGGTCTGCGCAGCACCGAAAAAGGCAGCAAGAGGCAGAGGGATGTCCAGAGGCAGAGGGATGTCCAGAGGCAGAGGGATGTCCACAGGCAGAGGGATGTCCACAGGCAGAGGACAGTCCAGACAGAGAAGTGAGGCCACAGCCAGCAGGGCCGAAGCTGTTCCCGGCAGCAGGCAGTCGCGCGAAGCTCCCCCATCGAGGCCTCGTACTTCTGTGGTGTGGAGATTTTTTAATGTTTGTGCGGATGACAAACTGAGCGCGGTTTGCACACTCTGCCACTCAAAACTGAGTAGGGGCTCTGAGAAGAGCAATCTGACCACCTCAGGCATGCGGCGTCACTTGGAAGTCAAGCACTGGGCTGAGTGGGAGAGAGCAAACGCAATACAACCTGCGCCCGGTCTTGCTGCCACTGCCTCTTCCCCTTTGTTGTGTGCTGCCACTGCGGTCCAGACCTCCAGCCAGGACACCTCCACATCTGCCTCTGCCTCGGCTACTTTGGGGCCTTCTCCTTCAGCCTCCCCTTCCCCCGCATCTTCGCCTGCACCTTCACACTCCTCGTCCCATCAACTGTCCATCTCGCAGGCGTTCGACCGCAGGCGGAAGTACGCCTCGAGTCACCCCCAAGCCCAAGCCTTAAACTGCCACATCTCCAAACTGCTGGCCCTGGAGATGTTGCCGTTTAGGCTTGTGGAGACGCAGGCCTTCCGCGACCTGATGGCGGCTGCCGCACCTCGCTATTCCGTCCCCAGCCGCCACTACTTTTCCCGGAGTGCCGTCCCCGCCCTGCACCAGCACGTGTCGCGTAACATCAGGCGGGCCCTGAGGTACGCAGTCAGCGCAAAGGTCCACTTGACCACCGACTCGTGGACAAGCGCTTGCGGCCAGGGACGATACATCTCTTTGACGGCACACTGGGTGAATGTTGTGGAAGCGGGGACGGGGTCGCAAACAGAGACGGCCTACCTACCACCCCCGCCCAAGATTGCCAGCACGGGTTCTGATAAACCCCCCTCCTCTTCCTCCTCCTCCTCCTCTGCCTTAACATCGCCCTCAGCCGCTAGCTGGAAGCGTTGCAGCACTGGCGCGGGGAGACGTCAGCAGGCGGTGCTTAAGCTCATCAGCTTGGGCGACAGGAAGCACAGCGCCCCAGAGGTGAGGGACGCCATATTGCAGCAGACGGAGATGTGGCTGTCGCCGCTGCAGCTAGGACCAGGCATGGTCGTGTGCGATAACGGCCGTAACCTGGTGGCGGCTCTGGAGCTTGCCGAACTCAATCACGTACCATGCCTGGCCCACGTTTTTAATCTGGTAGTCCAAAAATTTCTAAAGACTTACCCCAACCTGGCAGAGCTACTGGTGAAAGTGCGGCGCTTGTGCGCTCACTTTCGGAAGTCAACTGTAGCTGCTGCTAGCTTAAAAAAACTCCAGCAACGCCTCCATTTGCCTGAACATCGGCTGTTGTGCGACCTGCCGACTCGCTGGAATTCCACCTATTCCATGTTGGCCAGGGTGTGTGAGCAGCAGAGAGCATTGATGGAGTACCAGATTATGAATCCACGCGTGCCTCCAACTCAGCTCCCTCAGTTTGCCAACCACGAGTGGCCATGGATGGCAGACATATGCGATGTACTGCGTATCTTTGAGGAGTCCACCAAGAAGGTCAGCAGCGAGGACGCTATAGTGAGCGTAACCATCCCGCTCCTATGCGTCCTTAAAGAATCGCTCATCGCAATAAGGGAGAACGCATTGCACGCAGAGGAGACGGGGGTAGGAGGAGACGCAACGGAGCTACACAGTCAGACCACACTTTTGTCTGCTTCTCGGTGGCAGTTGCAGGAGGAGGAGGAGGATGAGGAGGAGGACGACGTGGAGGTGGCTGTGGAAGAGGAGGCGGATGCTGGCGGCGAGGGTAGCAGTCAGGCTGTGTGCGTCCCATTGGTTCAGCGCGGATGGGGCGGAGAGGAGGCGGAAGAGGAAGAGGAGGAAATGGCAAGTGATCCTTCTGGTGGGGGCAGTGACGTCATGCCTATTCAGAGTCTGGCACACATGGCTGACTTCATGCTGGGCTGCTTTTCCCGGGACACACGTGTTGTCCGGATAGTGGAGAACAAACTGTACTGGGTCTTCGCACTCCTGGACCCCCGGTATAAAGATAACGTCTCCTCTTTTATTCCGGTAGAGGAGAGGACGAATCGATTGCTGGAATACCAGAGGGAACTCGTGCAGAACATGATGGAGATTTTCCCACCCACCATCGCTGGCGGCAGAGAGGAGAGGGTCTCCCAGAGTCCCACAACATCGATCAGGCCCACAGCCACCAGGGGAACACTCTCCAAGGTGTGGGACACGTTCATGGCACCCCCTCGTGCAACTTCCATCACTGCGGGGCCCGCTATCAGCAGGAGGGACAAGTATCGGCGGATGTTGCGGGAGTACCTGGCAGACCGTACCCCTGTCCTCCCCGATCCCTCGGCGTCCTACACTTACTGGGTCTCCAAGTTGGACACGTGGCTGGAACTGTCCCTGTACGCCTTGGAGGTGCTTGCCTGCCCTGCCGCCAGCGTGCTATCAGAAAGGGTGTTCAGCGCAGCCGGGGGCATTATAACCGATAAGCGCAGCCGCCTGTCAACCGACAGTGCCGACAGGCTGACGCTAATCAAAATGAACAGCAAGTGGATTGACCCGGACTTTGCTTCTCCAACAGTGGAAAGCAGCCAAAAGTGAAGTGCCATCTGTATGAAGTGCCATTTCCTCCTCCACCTCCTCCTCCTCCTCCTTAACCGCCTTAGAATTGCTCCGTAAAATAAAAAAAATATATATATTTATGGCTCACCTCTTGGTCCTACAAACAATTTTTAAGAGGTCTCACCTCTTTAGCCTCCACATAATTTTTAAGAGGTCTCACCTCTTGGGCCTACAAACAATTTTTCTCATGGCTCACCTCTTGGGCCTACAAACAATTTTTAAGAGGTCTCACCTCTTGGGCCTCCACATAATTTTTAAGAGGTCTCACCTCTTGGGCCTACAAACAATTTTTCTCATGGCTCACCTCTTGGGCCTACAAACAATTTTTAAGAGGTCTCACCTCTTGGGCCTACAAACAATTTTTATTATGGCTCACCTCTTGGGCCTTAATACAATTTTTAAGAGGTCTCACCTCTTTGGGCTCCACTTAATTTTTTCGAGGGCTCACCTCTTGGGCCTCCATATAATTTTTTCGAGGGCTCACCTCAAGCTAACTTTGCGCACTCATTAAAATATTTTCACAACAAGGACCTAAGAGCCCTCGATGGGAGAGCTTTGTGTGGGGGCCTGTTATAGGGAAGAGATGCAGCCCTGCGGGCTCTAGCCTGCCTTCTCCATGAGCCTCTGGCCAGCCCACGGCCTCTTCCTGCCTTTTGCGGTCCTACGCATCCCTCAACATCCCCACTGCTTTACCTGCTAGACATGACACTGGGCCAGGTCGGGTCACTGACTTCGTCATACTCAACCACCTCCTCTTACACTGCCTCACTTTGCTCCAACAGCCTCCCTTGCTGGCAACTGTGTCTCATCATCGTCCCTAATCATTTTACACTTTAGTGCCCGTTCCACACCACCATCAGCTAGAGATGGAGCTTGCTCCAGTGTTTGGGCATCAGAACAAACAAAATCCTCAGATAGCTCCTGCGATTCTTGCATGGGTGGGAACACTGGGTTGATAACATTGGGCAGGGTGGGAGGAAGGAGGGTCAGAGTGAGGTCCCTGCAGTTTCTGCAGGCTATCGACGAGACTGGACTTTGTGGACTTGACTGGGTGGTGGACAGATTTAACAAATCTAGAAGGAGAAGGAGGGGTTTGCCGAGCTGTCTGTAAGGGTTGCGGAAATCCAGACAGAACCAAGGCCCAAAACTTGGGTGGGGGTAGCAGGTTTGCCCGTCCCCGCCTCCACAACATTCACCCAGTGTGCCGTCAGGGAGATGTAGCATCCCCGGCCTCAAACCAAAGTGTTGGTGGTCAAATGGCCTTTTGCAGTAACCGTGTTACTCGGGCGTGGATGATGTTTTGGGACATGTGCCTGGGCAAGGCAGGGATGGCACAGAGGGAAAAATAGTGATGGCTTGATTGCTTTCCCCCTTGCCTATGCCATCTGTGGTTGTCATAGGCAACGTGATTTTAAGGGGTGCAGAATTTTATCTTCTTTTTTGTCTAGTTTGGCTTGGGGTCCATGGCAATGTAGAGGAAAGAAGGTTTCCTTGTATGGTCTCACTTTACAGAGAGGTTACATTGTCTTTGGAGTGTATTGTTGAGAGGCTGTGATAGTGGCGTAATAGTGTGACTTGGGCGCGTTATATGCACCCAGACATGCTTCCCCTGCTGTCCCAGTTGCATTCCAGCAGTGTTGGCATCCTTTTCTGAGGTTTCAGGGTGGACTTGGTGACCTCCAAGTGGTCGAATTGAGATTTCCAAGTGGCGAGCATTTTTTTCCCATAGACTTTAATGGGATTCGATATTCGGTCGAATAGCCGAATATCGCGGTCTATTCGAATCGAATTTCGAACTTTCGAATATTTCACTACTCGCTCATCTCTAATTGCCACTGGTCTAATGTCCATTCATTGTGTTCTTTAGCCCAAACAAGTCTCTTCTGCGTGTTGCCTGTCTTTAGCAGTGGTATCTTAGCAGCTATTTTACCATGAAGGCCTGCTGCACACAGTCTCCTCTTAACAGTTGTTGTAGAGATGTGTCTGCTGCTAGAACTCTGTGTGGCATTGACCTGGTCTCTAATCTGAGCTACTGTTAAGCTGCGATTTCTGAGGCTGGTGACTCAGATGAACTTATCCTCCGCAGCAGAGGTCACTCTTGGCCTTCCTTTCCTGGGGCGGTCCTCATGTGAGCCAGTTTCTTTGTAGCGCTTGATGGTTTTTGCGACTGCACTTGGGGAAACTTTCAAAGTTTTCCCAATTTTTCGGACTGACTGAGAAATGAAGGTTAGTCAGTCCGAAAAATTGTGAAAACTTTGAAAGTGTCCCCAAGTGCAGTCGCAAAAAACATCAAGCGCTACAAAGAAACTGGCTCACATGAGGACCACCCCAGGAAAGGAAGACCAAGAGTCACCTCTGCTCAGAGGATAAGTTCATCCGAGTCACCAGCCTCAGAAATTGCAGGTTAACAGCAGCTCAGATTAGAGACCCGGTCAATGCCACACAGAGTTCTAGCAGCAGACACATCTCTACAACAACTGTTAAGAGGAGACTGTGTGCAGCAGGCCTTCATGGTAAAATAGCTGCTAGGAAACCACTGCTAAGGACAGGCAACAAGCAGAAGAGACTTGTTTGGGCTACAGAACACAAGGAATGGACATTAGACCAGTGGAAATCTGTGTTTTGGTCTGATGAGTCCAAATTTGAGATCTTTGGTTCCAACCATCATGTCTTTGTGCGACGCAGAAAAGGTGAATGGATGGACTCTACATGCCTGGTTCCCACCGTGAAGCATGCTGGAGGAGGTGTGATGGTGTGGGGGTGCTTTGCTGGTGATACTGTTGGGGATTTATTCAAAATTGAAGGCATACTGAACCAGCATGGCTACCACAGCATCTTGCAGCGGCATGCTATTCCATCCCGTTTGCATATAGTTGGACCATCATTTATTTATCAACAGGACAATGACCCCAAACACACCTCCAGGCTGTGTAAGGGCTATTTGACCAAGAAGGAGAGTGATGGGGTGCTACGCCAGATGACCTGGCCTCCACAGTCACCAGACCGCAGAGTGAAGGCAAAAGGGCCAACAAGTGCTAAGCATCTCTGGGAACTCCTTCAAGACTGTTGGAATACCATTTCAGGTGACTACCTCTTGAAGCTCATCAAGAGAATGCCAAGACTGTGCAAAGCAGTAATCAAAGCAAAGGGTGGCTACTTTGAAGAACCTAGAATATAAGACATATTTTCAGTTGTTTCACACTTTTTTGTTAAGTATATAATTCCACATGTGTTAATTCATAGTTTTGATGCCTTCAGTGTGAATCTACAATTTTCATAGGCATGAAAATACAGAAAACTCTTTGAATGAGAAGGTGTGTCCAAACTTTTGGTCTGTACTGTATATATATATATATATATATATATATATATATATATATACATATATATATATATATATATATATATTTTTTTTTTTTTTTTCCTTTCTAAAATTTGGATTCACATCTACCTCAAACTTTTACAAAATTTGATAGAATCCAGTTCATTTAGAACTGATTCACTCATCTCTACAAACAAGCTTTTAAGTTGCTGCTATCTCATATGTATGTCCAGCGTAGGACACCAGCGTACCGGATGAGTGGTATGCTAACCTAAAAAGTAGAGTAGTGAAGGCTGTGTATGCATGTTGTAGAAATAACCATCAATATAGAACAACGCTAGGCAAAACTGTCACTTTTCTGCCAAGAAATAATAAGTACAATTATTATAAGTGCCTGGGAACATTTAGTAAATCAGTCAACTGGAAGGCTATGCCCAAAGGTAAATGGAACTTCATGCGTATGGTGTTTATGCTGGATGCAATTTTTTAGTTGCTGACATGGTAAAGTCTAGTAAAAGAATATCAATGTTAACCTTGTAATATGTAAATTATATTATTTATGAATACCTTTGTTAAACTCACTACCGAGCAACAGCCAATGAAATGTATTAACAAAAATGATGTTCCCCATGGGATTGTAAAGTGGCCATGGAAAAAAAACTAAAAGTGGCCCCATTTTGTAGTTGGGTCCAAATTGAACGGAGGCAGGGCCAGCAATACCATATAGCAGCACGTTATACCACCCCAGCTGAGTCAAATACAAGTGCATCTCAATATATTGCCCCAGAAGAAGATTGCCTTTGGTTGGGCAAAAGGAGGGCTCATCAGGGGGCCCCATGGGCATTGACCCACTGGGAAGTTTCCCTGTAGAGTTTATGGCCAATTTGCCCCTGAATGTTAAAGGGGTTGTCTAGGATTTTTGAATGGATGACCTATCTCCAGATAGGCTATCAATACCATGGGGCATCCAACACCCCACAGCCCTGCCGAATAGCTGCTCCCAAGTTGATCCGGTACTGCGACTACATAGCTCCTTCCATTGTGCAGTGGACAGAGCAGGGCTTCTTCCTACTTCTGGTTCCACAACTAGTTTGGAACAGCTGATCAGCAGAGGTGTCAGATCCAGCCCAATCCTGAGGATAAGCCATCAATATAAAAACCCTGGAAACCCATATATAATATTCTATCTCTTACTTCCTAGAATGTTAAATCCAGCAGTTTACAATATATTTTGGGCCTGTACACAGCTGTACTAGCACATTTTCACTTTTGTCTATTTTGACACTGAATACCTTCACACATTGTTAAGGAGTAATTTGCTGAGAATAATATCACATTTATGTCCAACTTAGATGGACCAACAATGCACCAGTGTCTCTAAATTAAACAGTTTGTAGATTGCCAAGAAGGGGGGTACTAGCATTTGACCCCACATGCATTCCAAATGCTATATAGTCATCTTGGGGAAATGGGATTTCCAAACATAAGGTGGTAGAAACACATTCAAGAGCTTTGGGAATGAACAGCACTGTTGGGAAGCTTTGAAAAACCCATGTTGTATGTTGAAGTACTATCAATTTGCCACCTTTTTAATAGCGATACGTTCCTTAATTATTTTTGCGAAGAACAAAACAGTGGACATTCTTTGTGTGGGTTCTGTCCTCCATATGTTGCAGGTGCTACCAATTTACGACAAGAGTGGACGGTTATTAAAATCTCAGCATGCGACTCTCCCAGAGCTTGGAGAGAAAACTTTCACAACCCTGAGTTAATACTCAGGTACAATAAAACAACTGTAAGTTGAACGTGATTAAAAATACACCTGCTTTTTTTCTTTAATTTGTTCAGGTATGATGAGAAAGACACGTGAGAATGTGGTATGGAGAGGACAGTGGTGTTTTTCAGAGGAAATGCAGTGCTGTATGCCAAATGTTCCATAGCTCAGCAAAAAAAGGAAACAAAGACAATGGCTATAGATTTTAAAATGTTTGGTGAAAATGTAAGCATCTGATTGGTCACTAGTAATAAAAAGCAATTTATGAATATGTGTCATTATATGCACAGAGAAATCATCTAGGGAAAGAGAGCCATCTCAATAGCATCACCTTTTGAAAGTGGCTCCTTATGAGTCAAAGTCCAACCTTCTAACAAGCCTTGGAATATTTAGCTTGGCTATTTTCCCTTGTCATGTCCCAAGGGTTGTTAAAAAATAAGACTTAGACTAGTAGGGAGCCACTTCTGAAAGGTGGTCCTAGCGAGGCTGTTCTCTCTCTCTGGAAGATACCGCTTTGCATATTATTTTCCCATGGAGCATTGTCACTAGGCCTCCCTACATAGCTAGTCTGCTTTAGGAGAGCCAGTAGTCCACAACATGTGTCATTGAGCTGTATATGACAGACCCATCAAGACATTACTTATTTAGGGTAGGAATATCATCCTTACTTTTGCTGTATTTGAGCACTATAACACACTAGTTACAGCATGTCGAACAGTGGTCAATTTAATTATGTCAGAAAATGCTCCAAAAATGTTTGACAAATTCACAACTGCAGTGTTAGGTGAAAAACAACTAGATGGCCCTGCTGAATCTGGAGACTTACCAGTCCAACCACTTATAGACACTCTCAATTCTATCAGCAATGCGGTCATGTTTTTCAGGCTTCTCAATGTCATGTACATCCTGAGTCCTGCTTCCCCTCCTCTGTAGCATAGAAAATTGTGGAGGGGAGCTGAAGCCAGAACTGATTCTATGATTGTCAAATAACATTGGACCGAAAAATGCTGCATGCTACATTTTTCTGTCCAAAGCTACCAGTCTATGGAAGCAGGATCTATGCACTGAAGTGCAATACTATTATGTGTATATTAGTTGTACTTGGTCTAAAACAACTGTCTGGGCTCAACTGATATACGTGAAGTCAGCAGCATGTTGGCTCAGTGGTTAGCACTGGTGCCTTGCAGTGCTGGGGTCCTAAGTTTGAATCTGACCAAGGACAACATCTGCATGGAGTTTGTATGTTCTCTCCATGTTTGTGTGGGTTTCTTCTTGGTACTCTGGTTTCTTCCCACACTCCAAAGACATACTGATAGAGAACTTAGATTGTGAGCCCCATTGAGGACAGTGTGTTGCTAATGTCTGTAAACTGCTGCGGAATATAGTAGCGCTATATAAGTGCGTAAAATAAGTGGGCCTGCACATCATAAACTTTTATACTTCTATATGACCGGAATATATATGAATATACAGACCATAGTTACTCTAAACTGCATCGTTGCTAATTGAATTACCTCTTGTTTTTGCAGTTGACAATATTCTACTGTGCTGCAAAGTTTTACAATGACATATTCTTCTCCCTTATTACTATTAAGGCATTATACACATTTGTACACATACTTCATTTACTCCACCACAGCTCAGGAGCCCACATTAGCTATTTTATAGCAACCTGATATTTGAACAGATGCAGATAATAATAGTGCCATTAACCCTAATTTAATTGTGAAATTCAGAGTACTCAGTGCGGGTTTATTTATTGTGTGCTTTAATGGTAAAGAAGCTACAGGTGTTAGGAAAGCAATTGGTATAATCCGTCTTCCATATGGAAAGGATTATTTGAATGTTACTTCCTAGCTGCTCAGAGTGGAAGAACTTCAATGTCCAGGGGTAGAGTACTGCTGCACAATATATTGTTGGGAACAATCTTAGTATCTGAGGCAGCTAAAAATACAAATGTAAGCTGCCCATTCGTGTTTGAAAATCTTTTTTTTCTCTCTTTTGCGTCATGGTTGCTGACTTGGTATTTTCAGTGCATTTGTAAAGCCAAGAGGAATGCTTTCTGGAGAGGTTCCAAGTTTGGAATCATCAGTATCTTATTGCAGGGTGTGAAGAAAGATGTCTGACTGCCATTGATTGTGAGACATCCAGCTTTATTCTTACAGTGTGCACTACATTTACAAAATTTTTAGGGCCGCACATAT
Source organism: Rhinella marina (assembly GCA_900303285.1). Classification (NCBI taxonomy): domain Eukaryota; kingdom Metazoa; phylum Chordata; class Amphibia; order Anura; family Bufonidae; genus Rhinella; species Rhinella marina. The sequence goes on along the minus strand of ONZH01010119.1, from coordinate 68,090 downwards.
GGTATTTTTACAGTTTTCACCTCCATCACTCCCCCACCCCTTTCCAGCCATTTGAAGCTGCATATCCCCTGCTTCCTCTTATTTGTAACAGATTAATGGGAAAATGAATAGATAGATTCCTATCAAGAGAATGGGTGGAGAAAACAGTTGTGTGACCAGAGTATTCTGCTTATCTTTTTGAGAGTGAGGGGAAAGTTAGTTTTGCTGCTAAATAAACTGGAAAATCCTCCTCTCAGTTTAAGGTGTGTACGTCCAATGATGCTTTTGGTCACTTTTCAGTTTTCCTATATACACCCGTTTCTCCTGCATAACATTTTCTTTTTGGCTACATTTTTATAAATCTTCTGTGTACCGTGCTGTGGAATATGTTGACAATATAATAGCAATGATAACATACATAGTAACATAGTTTAGAAGGCTGAAAAAAGACATCTGTCCATCCAGTTCGGCCTGTTTTCCTACAAGTTGATCCAGAGGAAGGCAAAAAAAAAAACCCCTGTGAGGTAGAAGCCAATTTGCCCCACTTTTGGGGAAAAAGAAATTCCTTCCTGACTACAATCAGGCAATCAGAATAACTCCCTGGATCAACGACCCATCTCTAGTAACTATAACCTGTAATATTATTACCCTCCAGAAATACATCCAGGCCCCTCTTGAACTCTTTTAGTGAACTTACCATCACCACCTCCTCAGGCAGAGAGTTCCATTGTCTCACTGCTCTTACCATAAAGAATCCTCTTCTATGTTTGTGTACAAACCTTCTTTCCTCCAGACGCAGAGGATGTCCCTCGTCACAGTCACAGTCCTGGGGATAAATAGATCATGGGAGAGATCTCTGTACTGACCTCTGATATATTTATACATAGTTATTAGATCTTCCCTCAGTCGTCTTTTTTCTAAAGTGAATAAGCCTAATTTTGATCATCTTTCTGGGTACTGTAGTCCACCCAGTCCTGTTATTACTTTAGTTGCCCTCCTCTGAACCCTCTCCAGCTCTGTTATGTCTGCCTTGTTCCCAGGAGCCCAGAACTGTACACAGTACTCCATGTGTGGTCTGACTAGTGATTTGTAAAGTGGCAGGACTATGTTGTCATCACGGCATCTAGGCCCCTTTTTATGCAACCCATTATCTTATTGGCCTTGGCAGCAGCTGTCTGACACTGGTTTCTACAGCTTAGTTTGCTGTTCACTAAAATTCCTAGGTCCTTCCAGTACATACCAATGTTTTACCATTCAGTATGTACTGATGACTTGCATTATTCCTTCCCATATGCATAACTTTATATTTGTCAGTGTTAAATCTCATCTGCCACTTCTCTGCCCAAGCCTCCAGTCTATCCAGATCCATCTGTAGCAGTGTACTGTCCTCTTCTGTGTTAATTACTTTACACAGTTTAGTGTCATCTGCAAAAATTGATATTTTACAAGCCTTCTACAAGATCATTAATAAATATATTGAAGAGAATAGGGCCCAATACTGACCCCTGTGGTACCCCACTAGTGACAGTGACCCAATCTGAGTATGTGCCGTTAATAACCACCCTCTGTTTTCTATCACTGAGCCAGTTACTTACCCACATACAGACATTTTCTACCAGGCCAAGCATTCTCATTTTATATACTAACCTTTTATGTGGTACCGTGTCAAATGCTTTGGAGAAGTCCAGATATACGACATTCATTGATTCGCCACGGTCAAGTCTAGAACTTACCTCCTCATAGAAACTGATTCAATTGGTTTGACATGACCGATCCCTCGTGAAACCATGCTGATATGGAGTTATTTGCTTATTTTCATTGAGGTATTCCAAGATAGCATCTCTTAGAAAACCTTCAAACAGTTTACCCAGGACAGATGTTAAACTTACCGGCCTATAATTCCCGGGCTCTGTTTTTGGACCCTTTTTGAATATTGGTACCACATTTGGTATGCGCCAATCCTATGGAACACTTCCTGTCAGTATAGAGTCCTTAAATATCAGAAATAAGGGTCTGGCAATGACATTACTTAATTCTCTTAGGATACGGGGGTGTATGCCATCCGGTCCTGGTGATTTGTCTATTTTAATCCTTTTAAGACTCCGCTGTAATTCTTCCTGGGTCAGACAGTGCACTTTTAAATGGGAATTTACTTTTATATTCTGCATTTCATCTGACAGTTTATTTTCCTCCGTTAATACAGTGGAGAAAAAAATATTTAGTAGCTTTGCTTTCTCCTCATCGCTATCTGCAACTCCCCCCTCATTACTCTGTAAGGGGCCGACACCTTCAGGTTTATACTTTTTACCCTTTATATAATTAAAGAAAATTTTAGGGTTAGTTTTACTCTCTTTGGCGTTTAATCTCTCAGTTTCTAGTTTGGCTGCTTTTATTTGTCTTTTACATATTCTATTTTTTTTCTTATAGTTTTTCAATGCTTCCTCGCCACCCTCCTGTTTTAGTGATTTAAATGCTTTATTTTTGTCATTTATTGCATTTTTTACAGTTCTATTTATCCACATTGTTTTTTTCTTGTTCCTTAACCTTTTATTCCCATAAGGTATGTACCTCTTACAATTAGATATTAGAATGCTTTTAAAAAATGTATTTTTATTTTTGAGGACTTTGTTCCAGTTAGTTAGGCCTATGGCCTCTCTTAGTTGACTAAATTTTGCTTTTTTGAAGTTTGGTGTTTTTGTTCCTCCCTGAAGAAACGCTCTTTTTGGAAGGTTATAGGAAGGTTGTTATTTTATGGTCACTATTTCGCAACCTGCACATCTGTTTTTCTGTCAGGTCTATTGGTTACTACTAAGTCCAGTATGGACGTCCCTCTAGTCGGGTCCTGAACCAGTTGGGAAAGGTAATTGTCTTTGCTTATTGCCAAGAACCTGTTTCCTTTATGAGATATACAGGTTTCAGTTTCCCAGTCTATATCTGGGTAGTTGCAGTCCCCCATAATAATGACCTCATTATGATTTGCCGCCTTGTCTATTTCATTTAGAAGTAGATTTTCAGTGGACTCTGGTATATTGGGTGGTTTATAATAAAATCATATTAGTATTTTATTATTGTTTTGTCTCCATTTATTTCTACCTACAGTCAATCCACATCTTTATGTCCCTCACTTATATCTTCCCGGAGTGTGGGCTTTAGACAGGACTTTACATAAAGGCAGACCCCTCCCCCTCTACGGTTTTGGCAATCCTTTCTAAACAGACTGTAACCCTGTACGTTAACTGCCCAGTCATAGCTATCATCAGTTTTATTAGTTAGGCTTCTGGCATTAGTGTACATACAGTTAAGAGGTTTATGTATATTTTTTACCCTACACCTTTCCTTCTGAACTGTTCTAGTTCCTCCTTCCATTCCTCCCCTAGTTCCATTACCTTGCCCCAGGTCTCTATCTGCACTATCTTCCTCTCCTATAATGTAGTTACTCTCCCCCCAGTCCCTAGTTTAAACACTTCTCCAGCCTTCTAGCCATCTTCTCCCCCAAAACAGCTGCCCCTTCCCCATTGAGGTGCAGCCCATCCCTACGGTAGAACCTGTAGCCGATAGAGAAGTCGGCCCAGTTCTCCAAGAACCCAAACCCCTCCTTCCTATACCAGTTCTTGAGCCACTTGTTTACCTCCCTAATTGTCCCGCTGCCTTTCTTGTGTGGCTCGTGATACAGGCAGTATTTCGGAAAACACTACCTTTGAGGTCCTTGCCCTAAGCTTATGCCCTAAATCCCTAAAATCATTTTTAAGGACGCTCCACCTACCTCTAACTTTGTCATTGGTTCCGATATGGACCATGACTGCTGGATCTTCTCCAGCCCCTCCCAGTAATCTGTCAAACCGATCCACGATGTACCGAACTCAAGCGCCAGGAAGGCAACACACCGTTCGACGATCCCGCTCTTTGTGACAGATAAGTAAAAAAAAAATAGATCAATAAATAAAAAAAATAAAGAAATACATAAACAAAGGTTTGAATTTCCCTCTCTACAAGAGATCTCTAGAATGTGTTTTCTTTTCAAATGATTTTCTCATCTTCCTGTTTATGATCAGAGATTGAGATAATTGTCAATGTTGTGAGCATTAAAGGAATACTTCCATCAGAAAGAGGTTAGAAATACATTTTAAGAATTTTTTTTACTTTTTTCTTTTTGGAAGTACTATGAAACTAAAAATTAAATAAGTAAAAAATGATGGTCCTTATGTCATAGTAAAAATAAATGATTGAGCCTTCTTAATAAATAGACATCCCACTGTCAGTATACAGCTGGTGTAAATGGAAGATGTTATCGAAAGGGTAGTCCTCATGATAATAGTAGGCGTAGAATTGGGGCTGTATTACACCAACAGATTATCTGACCATTATCTGTCCAATCAGACCAATAGTTGATGTGTATAGCAAAAGATCTGTGTGTGAAAATAGCCATCTGACCAATGATTGGTCAGAAAATCTGTCAGGTAATCTGTTGGTGTAAAACGGCCCTTACGATAACATATTGACAGCTCTATTAATCTTTTGATAAAAAAACCATTGCATTAATTAGTGTAAAGTGTTACGCTCTAATCGAGTCACTAAAGTGAACTCTCTCTGGCCACAATGAATGGTCTGACAGAAAAAGTTAAGCAAGACTGTTGGCCATGCAAAAAGTCCAGAGATCTTAAGATTCAGGACAGAAAGTAGGATACATAGAGTTACTTAAAAATAATATATATATTCAAAAAAACAAAATTTTCAAATATAAACTGTTAATGTATGATAAAAATTTGATAGTGTCCCTTTAATAACTATTGAGCCATAAAGGCCTCCCATGGCCTCGCATGTGCCTAGTAATGTACAGTATATGGCACTTACCAATATATCTTCATTTCATACTTGGGGTTGTGTTCTAGAAAACGGAAGTCCTCATTCCGTTCAGCCATCCTCCTGTCTCCATTGAAACACACTCCTGACATCCAGCCTCTGCATTGATTTTTTTGAGTTACATACCATGCCATCTGCAATCATTTTATCAATGGGAATACTGTCCAAGTGGGATAGGAATCTGGAAGTTGGAGGTTGGTGAGTATGAGGGGTGGATTTAATTATCTAGAATACGGCTCCGAACATGAAATAAGAATATATTAGTAAGTGCCATCTAATGTACAATATCTAACTTTAGCCATCATTTTTGCAGATTACATATAAATTTAATCTTCATAAAAAGTTGAGTAAGTTTGTTAACTTTGTTGCATATCTTGTATTACTCTTGCATTACATCCTGCAGGCTTCTGAGGGGAAATCTCCCAGAATTCTTTACTGACTCATAGCGTACATAGGACTTTCCCTAGTGATTTAAATTCATCTCGTGTAATGCAGACTGTTCAGAAGATATGTGCTGATCACTAATATGGTTGGTTCTGTGTCTCCTTTCCTGAATTTGTATGGCGCTACCAAAAACAGAAACAATTCAGTGTAGAAAGAGTATATATTGACCCAGGCTGACCTGAACCCTTTCAGCATGTCCATGTTTTCAGAACAACAGCTTTCAATATATATTTTTCATATACTAATATTGAAAATGACATTTCTTTGTACAAATTTTTGAATAAAGCTAATGTCCCATAAATATTATTACACTGATAATGCTGAAAGATGCACCAACATTGGGTCACTGTCACATAATTTACTTCCTGCAGTATAAAGACAACGGCCAGCCCCTGCTTAAAGTGGTTCTCCAGGAATTTAGAAAATTAAAATACTTGAATATTACTTATCAGGGATTATGATCCTGAATACAGATAATAAGAACATTAGCTGAATCTCTGTATAAATGGAGTTCATGAGGAGACATGAAACACAGAAAGGACGAACTGTAGCTCAGTGTTCTGAAGTAACTTGTCCTCTTGTGTGATTAGGACAGGTTTTGTGTGTACTAATAGGACGGCAGCCATTTTATTTCCCCTGATGATTGCTCCCTAGAGAAAACAAGCCATTTAAGGTATTTGGGAATATATCTAATATATAAAGCTGAGTGTATGTGTGTGTGTGTGGGTGTGGGTGTGGGTGTGTGTGTGTGTATGTCCGCTAAAGGAATCCGCACCGCTGCAGCTACAATCACAAAATTTGGCACACATGTACATCAGGTGTCCGGGAAGGTTTTAGAATAGTTTTCAACTCTCCAGGAGGTACCGTTCCTGAGATATTCCCAAAAAATGCATTAGCCAATAGCAGCCTGGTCACATGACCCTTATCAGCCAATAGAAGCTCCCAGGCAATTAGTCTCCACACACACACCAGGTTTCTATGGCCACGCCCCTTCCACTCCGCATCTGACCGGGATTTAAAAATAAAGGTAAAAATCAACTTCTGTCAGCTGCAGGGGTGGGAGGGAGTGTGACTTTCTCCCTGCAGCTCATGCTCAGACAGCACAGTGCTGCTGTCTGAGAGTGAGCTGTTCAAAAGGACATCCGTGTGTCCATCCAGGCCCTGCTCATGACAGAGGACAGGGAGTCTGAAAGCCATAATGTCCAGCCTTACCCCAACATGAAGCCGTGCCACCGGTCCCCATAAAGCCACACCCCTAAACAAGAGGCCACGCCCCCTGTGTCCATCCAGGCCCTCCGCATGACAGAGGACAGGTAGTCTGAAAGCCAGAATGTCCAGCCTTCCCTTAACGTGAATCCATGCCACCGGTCCCCATGAAGCCACACCCCTAAACAAGAGGCCACACCCCCTGTGTCCATCCAGGCCCTGCGCATGACAGAGGACAGGGATCCTGAAAGCCAGAATGTCCAGCCTTCCCCCAATGTGAAGCCGTGCCACCGGTCCCCATGAAGCCACGCCCCTAAACAAGAGGCCATGCCCCCTGTGTCCATCCAGGCCCTGTGCATGACAGAGGACAGGTAGTCTGAAAGCCAGAATGTCCAGCCTTCCCCTAACGTGAAGCCGTGCCACCGTTCCCCATGAAGCCACACCCCTAAACATGAGGCCACGCCCCCTGGTTCCATGAAGACACGGAGGAGAAGCTGTCTGAGCGTGAGCTACTGAAAGGGTGGACATCCCTGTGTCTGTCCAGGCACTGCGCCGGACAGTGGACAGAGAGTCTGAAAGCCAGACTGTCCAGCCTAAAACTGGACCTCTGGCCACCCTAGGGGCAGGCTGATGTTAGGGTGGCCAGTTGTCCGGCTTTAGGCTGGACAGTCCGGTTTTCTGGCTCCCTGTCCTCAGTCCAGCACAGTGCCTGGATGGACGTAGGGATGTCCACCCTTTCAGTAGCTCAGGCTCAGGCAGCTTCTCCTCCGTGTCTTCACGGAGCCAGGGGGCATGGCCTCATGTTTAGTGGTGTGTCTTCATGGTAACCAAGGGCACTGTTTCACGTTTGGGGGAATGGCCGGTGAGGTCTGGCTTTCTGGGGTGAAGACAGTGGCCACTATAGCTGCTGTGGAGGTCACAGTTATAAGGGGCGGGCTGCTGTAGAGGTCACTCTCGATATTTTTTTTACGTCACACACACAAACATTAAATGAAATTAAATGAAGCCGGGTCCTTCAGCTAGTTTATAATAAAGTAATATTTAAGTATTTTCATTTTCTTAATTCCCAGAGAACCCCTTTAAGCTCAGAGTTACAGTTGGACTGACAACTTGCCATTGACTTTAAAAAAAAAAAAAATAAAAAAATATTATAGTTAATGTAATCACTCATGAAATCCTATAGTAATTCCTGATGCTCTATGTGAATACAGTCTACTGCACTTTCTGCTTTGTAGAATGCTGTAACCTTTAATATTCCTGTCTTTCAAGCTTTCACTACATAGGTGCATGAACTGTACTGGCATCAGAATGTACGTCTACTTTGTTAGCTGTCAAAATAGCAGATTTATGAATTAGACAGGATTTCTAATGAGCAGTCTGCCAAAAATAATGAGAAGGCCTGTCCTCGAAACAAAGGAGTGATTACAATGTGTCACTCACCTTGAATTCCTCATTGACACAAGTGTTGCTTGCAGAGGATAACTTCTGTTTCCCTTCGGGGCTGTAAAAACTTTCCCACATTTTTTTTCCTAATAAATTGTTTTAAATTCAGGTAAAATGTTAAAGCCTAGAGTCACCTGTAAAGCTAATTACAAAGCCCATTCTTATTGTAACTGTACGTATCTAGCTTTTTCTAAACCTATTGGAACAATTGTTTCTTCATGATTTCTTTAGAAATGATTTTGACTGCTACAGTATTTGCGTGCCCTGATATCAATCTCTTAAAGAGAATGTTTCACCTATAAGTTTTCTGCCAGTTAAAACCAGATATTGACACATCCTTTTTTTCCTAATCTGTTTCCACATGATTATGGGGTTATCCATTTTGCCTGAGCTTTACAGTAGTGAGCATGGGCTATAGGCACAATATTTTGGAGGGGATGCATTGACTTATATGGGAGAGTTTTGCTCTGTGACCTATGCAGAGGTCAAGAAGGAGACCTTACCTATTTTGAATGGTGGATCCTATCTATCTATCTATCTATCTATCTATCTATCTATCTATCTATCTATCTATCTATCTATCTATCAGATATTGTCAATCTAACCCTGCCTGTAAAGATAATGAGATGACTGCTAAAAATGATCTGTATGGACCAGGTAGTGGTGCTAATTATTATTAGGATTTTCCAATTTCAAACATGGAAAATGTAAAAAATAACATCACTAAAATTCTTAAAAATATGTTTATCTAAATAGCAGGTAATTTTCTGATAACACATCCCCTTTAAAAGCCAAGTCAGTTCTATGCACCTGATGTTTATTCTTAAAATTGTTCATTATAATAAATCTCTTTTTTAAAAAAAAAAAAAAAAAATAAATAAAAATTACACAGAAGCTATATAATGATAATCTCTTAAAGCTTCACTTTAAACATAGTGGATATAAAATAATATTGGGAAGCCACTACAGGAAATCGTCGCACATCAAACTTTCAGTAAACTAGCTCAGTTTAACGGTTTAACTAGTTCAAAATGTTGAACCTCAAAAGTCCACCTTAAAAACCACAAATGGAACCTTTCAAGACGTTGATTAAATTGCTTTCTAGACCTGGCTATATTGTGTCCACATGCAAGTTATCCCACTCTGCTTACTGACAGCTTCTCTCATTTCCTCTTTGCCTTTTAGCAGCCTGAGTTTTTCACCAGCTTTCAGCAATTGGTTTTGTATCTGACCCGGAGTCTTATGCTGGCAGTATTTATGACCTCCTTATGTCTGCTGTGCTCACTTGTTTCCACCACAATTCCTTTATATAATACGTGCTATTTAATTTAGGTGATTCACTTTTATTTCCTGTATCAAATATAGTATTATTAATTCTTTAAATGACCACATTACTGGCTATTTCATTGGTCTATATTGGATGCGTATGCATCTTATTAGACGCTAAATTTCTCGAAAGCTTATGCTGTCATTTCTTGAAAATACAGCGTATCATAAGGATATTATCTAAACCGTATAGAAATTCTCTCACAAGGTGCTAGATTATTAATAACAGGTGGCTGTCCCTTTATTACAGCCTAGAGTTGAGCAGGATTCTCACCAATGATCTAACAATCGAGAAGTCTGTGAAAGTTGGTGATAGTTGGCAAATATGGCCTTACCATTGGAGATGAGCGAATCAATGCTACATAAATCAAATTTGTTACAAATTTCCCAAAAGATTCTAATTTCAACTAATCTGAAATCTTTGGGACAGCCTCCAATTCACAGGTCAGAAGACTAGGAAGAAGGCATCTGGCACCAAAAAGGTATCATTTTTGTACCTTCCACTGTGCGGCATGTTTTTAACCAACTTGTTTGTTACCACCGGCTGCCATCCGTTTACCCATAGCCTTATATATCGTTGACACTTTATTGTGTCAATATTAAATATATTATTTATTGTCATTACTAATGCTATGGCATTAAAGAACTTGAAAGGGGTTGGATATAGTACTAGGAGACCTCAGAGTATCATGCATGACTTTTCAAAGCTATTGGGGCACTTTGATTTAGACCAAATTTATTAGGACTAAATTGAATCTGATGACAGATTCGATCAAATCGGTCCCTAAATGAATTTTGGAAGATTTGCCCAATCTCAGTTCATTCAGTTTTTAAAACCCAATGCTATCTGGCCTGAGAGGTGTCCAATATAAAGTGATATACTTGTACTAAAGGAAGCTTCATAAAATAGTGTCATAACATAATAATAAACTATTCAAATTTCAAGAGTGTAAGCTAGCCACAAAATAAAGAAAGTCAACAGGACCAAATAAAGATATTTCTTTAAATGGCCTGAATTTTTTTTTTTTTACTAACAAAGACATCATGATAATCAAACCAAACTGTCTTCTGCAGTCATATTGATAAAAAAAAATTGCTACATAATGTTCAGGTAATAATAATTTATGTCTTCTGTCAGATCGAAGTCTGGCTGACTATTGGCAAAAATATGATTTGTCAGGTTGGACAGTATGGCCAAAATGCAGCCAATAATTTTCCACTTTACACAAGCGCACTCTGTTGGTTTACATTTTTTAACATATTGTCCTGAACTGCTAGTTTAAAACTGCTTTACATGAGCTGATTATCAGGCAAATGATCACATTTTGAAAAGCTAGTTTCTAATCAGTGCCCCACTGATGTGAAGAGATAATCACATTAATGACTCTTTAGTTACATTTGGTGATGTTAGTTAGGCTACTTTCACACTAGCGTTCTTTTATTCTGGTATAGACCTCCGTCATAGCTCAATACCGGAATAAAACGCTTCAGTTTTGTCCCCATTCATTGTCAATGGGGAGAAAACTGAACTGAAGAGCACGGAATGCTCCTGAAAGCATTCCGTTCCGTCTTCAGACCAGAGAGCAAACCGCAACATGCTCTCCGGAATGACCCCCAATGCAAGTCAATGGGGACGGATCCGTTTGCTGTGACGCACTAGTAAACGGATCCGTCCTCCATCGACGTTCAATGGAGTTAATTCCGGATCCGTTTAAAAGATGTTAAAGATAATACAACCGGATCCGTTCATTACGGATCCACAAGGTTGTATTATCACTACGGATCCGGCGGGCCCCTTCACCCGCTGGATCCGTAGTAAAGGCTAGTGTGAAAGTAGCCTTACTCCATATATATGGATCTAAAGGCTCACCACTCAACTTGTTATATAGTTGATCCTTGTTTACTTCCAGCAGAAAAATATGCCGGTGTAAATGAGCCCTTTGTGTGACATGCCGTCCGATACTAATCTTATACATATACATATGACCAGCTTAAAGAAGACCTGTCTCCTCCTTAACAAGTCTATTTTAGTAATTAACTGCATCCTTCTTGTAAGTACAATTCTAGGGCATCTATTTGTATGGCTCTGTGCTGTGCTATTCCTTTATTAGTCCAGATAGAAGCCCCACCTGACGTCACTCTATGCAAAGATCATGCAGTACGGTCTTGTCACTGTGACCAAGTAAGGTCATCTTGGCACAGTTTTACACAGACATCCCCTGTCCACACAGGCACAGGGAGGCATGGGGAATGAGAGAGGGTGGTCCACAAGACCTCTGCCATGGCACAACACTCGCTCACAACTTGGACAGGCTGGGAGAGCCCTTTCACTGCCTCAGTGAAACAGAGTCCTGCCAACCCTATAGACTGCCACCATTTCTTCATTAAATATAAGCCTGGTCTATTACTGGGATTATATTGGGTCAGAAACGAGGCCAAGTAGCATGTAACATAATATCAAGACACTGACATGTGGGATTTGTGGATCGAGATAACAGAACAGCTCAAGATTAAATTTTATATTTCATTGCCTTAAGGGTACACAAGACAGAACACTATATATACACAGGATATGTACAATGGTCAGAGATGCAAATACAGGTGAGTAAGGCTTCTTTCACACTAGCGTTATTGCTGGATCCGGCAGGGTTCAGCAATAACGCTTCCGTTACTGTTAATACAACCATGTGCATCTGTAATGAACGGATCCGGTTGTATTATCTTTAACATCGCTGGGACGGATCCGTCATGAACTCCATTGAAAGTCAATGGAGGACTGATCCGTTTACTACTGTGTCACACCGAATGGATCCGTCCCCATTGACTTGCATTGGGGGTCATGACGGATCCGTCTTGGTGCGGATCCCCAGGACGGAGAGCAAACCACAGCATGTTGCGGTTTGCTCTCCGGTCTGAAGACGCAAGTGAACTGAACGGAATGCATTTAGGAGCATTTTGTTCTCTTCAGTTCAGTTTTGGCCCCATTGACAATGAATGGGGGCAAAACTGAAGCATTTTTTTTCTGGTATTGAGCCCCTATAACGGAACTCAACACCGGAAAAAGTAAATGCTAGTGTCAGTTTCCAGATATGAGTAGAGTCCTTTAAAGCTGTAGTTATATGGGAGGCAGTGATGCCAGCAGGGTTTTAAGGTTTCTCCAAACATGATACACGACATGACCTCACTTCAGGGAAAGACAATGGCTGCTGCCCATCATGGGCACTTAACCCTTGGCTGGTCATGCACCTCCCACTCCCCCTCCCTTTGGTTATGGTAGCTAAAAATACAAAAACCCAATATGGATCATAGCTCCTCACCAGAAGGTCATAGGGTGGCGGTTCTGGTGCCAATGCATCCAGACAGATCCGTGGAACATGTGGAAACCAAACATGGAGTTGCTATTCGGTTCCTACTATGCATTCTCCATATCTCCCCTTCCCTGCATCCTATAAATTAGCGAAGTTGAGAGGGGTGTTCGTCTCATTCCCGGGTCTCAAAAACATAACCGGTGTATGGCTAAGATGTGGTAATTAGAGTTGAGCGAACGTGTTCGTAACGAGCACTGTACTGCTTGGATCCCCTGCGCTCGCATGGGCGCAGCCATCCGTATCCATCCTCCTCACCCGACGGATCCAGATGCCTGCGCCCATGCGAGCGCAGGGGATCCAAGCAGTACAGTGCTCGTTACGAGCACGTTCACTCAACTCTAGTGGTAATGTTATAATTTCTTATAAACTCTTGGTTTCGGATTGTCTGGGAGATTTCTTTGTTGCAGTTAACCAGCTCAGCTCTCCTACAGAAGGGGTCTTCCTGTCAACTTAGTTTGCTTCCAGCCCGGCTGCTGTTGGTGTGAAATGTTTTCACTTTCTGGCTTTGAGGCTGGGCCACCTGTGGAGTCTGTTTCCTCTGCAAGCTGTCCATCACCTGGACAGCAAATAGGCAGGAATTAAATTATGTCCCCTCATTTTCCTCACAGAAGCCAAGAATGAAAAGCTAAAACTTTGCATTGACGGCCTAGGTGGGTATTACCGACCGGCAATGTGGCAGTCTGTGCAGGCACACAGTTTCTACTGGTAACACCCACTTGGACCTTCATTCCAAACTTCTAGTAAGTCACTCTAGTAGGAATAATAAATGAATGACATAGCATAGAGTCATAAGAATAGATGCTCCAATGGGATTCCAATAGATGTCAAGGGGAATGCAAGTAGTTACTAAAGCAAACAGGAGAAGTTACAGGTCCTCTTTAAGCACCCTGCTAAACAGCACCCAATGTCTCAGCTTCCTGAACTTAGTAACATTAGGCTTTACTTTAATCAATCATTTACTGCTTTCATTTGTGCATTTTTAATTCTTTTTGATATCCCATTTACTAGGTTACTATTCTTCACATTTTTGGAAACATTATACAGTACATTCATGTCCCTCTCGTCTCAATAAAAAAGTAAAGCCTTTCCCATGCAAACATTTCCCTAATAATCGGGGGTATGCCTAAAGAGATCTTAAAAAATAATTTGTATGATTTATACAATATTAACAGAAGTAAATGGAGGCAAATCTAAAACATGTTTGATGTACTTTCCCTCTGAGTACTAAGATATGACAATGAAATTCTTCACTGTGTTCTCGCACAAAAGACTGAATATTTACAGCTCACAATTATTTACAGTCTCGCGTTGCTATTCTGACACTCATGGGTATGTTTCTAATTTAAACATTATTCCTAAAGTTGCCTTTATAGCAGATTTGTACGCTAAGCAGCCATATTAATCACACACCGACTGATACTGTAATTGAACAGTTTTTACGCAGATGATATTAATCAGATAAATATGGCATTCTCATGAGGAAGGCATTACGCTAAAATATTAGAGTTATAATATGTTAATTTTATGCCGAGGATGTGACGGCAGATCTATAGCAACATGTAAATTTTCCAACCAGTTCTGCTGACAATTTACATGTCAACATAATTCTTAAGAATTTCTGCTTTCTATTTCTCCTTGACTTATATGATGATGCATAGCAACTTAAGGGGTTTTAAAATGCAATACTTTGACTAATGTGGTTCCGTAAATAGCCATGCAACTGCTTCCTTTCCTGCTTTCTTCCCCTCTTTTTTCCTTTCACCGACACAATCTTGTATTATCAATAACAATCACATCTATAGGTGTTAATGCGTCACTTATTCATACACCGATGTGCTTTCTTTGGAAATAAGTCCTAACAAGCACTTAATATGTCTTACTCCAAACAGGTTTAATAATAGGTTCAAGGTATTTTCTTTTCATTTTCTTTCATATATTTTCCAAGTCTGGATTATTCGTCAAGGTAAAAAGCATTTATGTAAGTATTGCCTAGGTCGTTTATCAAGAATGCCACAAATGGAGAAGAAAACACTTCTCATTCCCGTGTGTTTATTAAAACCAGATATATTGAATCCTTAAATTGCTGGATTTTATATGCAATAAACTTCCACTTGATGCCATTTGTGATGCCAGATTACCAGACATTTACCCCAAGAGTATACACATAGTAAACAAGTCTACTTCTACTTCATGAAAAGCACACTTTTTATATATTTTAATTTTTTAGATTTTATTGTAAAAATGCTTTTTTTTTTTTTAAATTCAGATAGCAGTTTCATTAAATTATGCAAATATAAGACTGCTAGCATACCTCCCGCACCCTCAATGTCTCTGTAAGGTTAAAGGGAACCTATCACATTGAAAATGGCCCCTGATAGAGCAGGAGTAGCTAAGCAGATAAATAGTTTAGTGGGAAAAGGTTCAGTATATTTTTGCTTAGGAATCCAGTAGGCTGTCTTGTTCAGAGGCTGCCAAGATGCTCCCATGGGGAAGACCTACAATCACTGAGTAGGCTAAGCACTAAAAGAACAGGAACTTCAATTAATTGGTTACAAGTTATACTGAAACTTTTTACACAAAACTGTATATCAATGTGCTCAGTTCCTTCTGCTCTATTCCATGATATTGGCAGGTCGGACTACATATTCATGGTGACAGCTTTTGTTAGGCGTTTTTATTTAGAGCTGAACAAAGCTGGATCTTATTTTTTCCTGAATTCTTTCATTCTGAATATCTATTGAGCTTGTCTACAGTCTCGTGCTCAGCAGCGAGGAGAAGCGGTCAACACAGTCAACACTTCTGATATGTCCCTATGACATAAAAAATTGAAAAAAGTGTAGTTACTCTCTAACACGTTAACCATCAAGTTTAGCTCGGCTGTATCTGTACCAACTCTCATTTTCAGGGCTAAGATCACTCTGGTGTAAGCATAATGCAAATGAGAACTAAGGGGATTATTTATCAAGTCTCCTACGCCAGTTTTGTGGCCTAAAAATGTCGCAAGTGATGCCTGTGTGTGACATTTGATGCACATTTTCTTGACAAATTTTGCAACATTTGGTGATCTTCGCCAGTGGAGTGAAAAGTAGGTCAGAATTTTATGTTATTTTATCTCATTTATGATGTGCAACTCTTTAAAAAGTCTCCACTTCAGGCAACCCCCATGTGTACTTTTACAGATATAGACACCCACCACATTGGACTTGTGCCAAATATAACTCAAATAGAAAAATAGATGGTCAGCACCACTCATCAAGGCCACTTGGAATTCAGGTTAAGGGAGAGCAAAAAATGATAAAACGGGGTGCTGAGAGTCGAAAATCTGTCCACGGCACTCACCCCATTACAAAAAGTCAATTTATTCATACAAAAGTGCACAATACAGGGAGTCAACGTCCAGCACATACAGCCGGCCAACAGCCGTTTCACATCGCATGACGCTTTCTCCAGGCCTTCATCACACAAAGCAAAATGGCTGTTGGCCGGCTGTATGTGCTGTACTTTGACTCCCTGTATTGTGCACTTTTGTATGAATAAATTGACTTTTTGTAATGGGGCTAGTGCCATAGACAGATTCTTTATGCACTTGTGCCAATTATATTACTTTGCACAACTTCATAAAATTGGTGCAGCCTTACAAAGCAAAGACAGACGGAAAACTGACACCAAAATTACCACATTGATAATTCCCCCCCAATTTCCTGATTTCCATTCAGCGCACATGTCTTTCTGTGTACTCTTAATTTGTTGCAGAACATACTTTATTCCCACATTTCCGTTTGGCATAGCCTCCTACTTTATAACACCTGTAAAGACAGCTTATCCATAAATGACATGTATCTGAATTGTAATCTAAAAAAGAAAGTTAGAGCCTGGCCGAGGGCCAGGAAAACAATTTGGCACTAAGTGTGTCTTTGGCCAGTATATCTCATTGCATTTTAGATTGGTACCAGCCAACTAAATCAATAATACGTACTTAGTTGCCTATCAGTTAGCTTATTACAATGACTATCACTTCAAAGAATAGGTAGTTAGATTGCTATTAGAAATTCTTAGCATGGGTTGTAAAAACGTACACGTCTTTATCATGTCATAAAATTAAATACCTGTTATAAGTTTTATCCACCTAGACAACATAAAATAGTGTTTCCTGTTTATTGCCAGATTGGGTGATGGAATTATAAGGTTGCTAGATTAAAACAATGGGGTTTTCTATTGATCCAATCTTCTGACTGTGAAAATTTACTTGAGAAACATATTGTAGTATCTATTCAGCCAACCCCAGTGAGGAACTAATAAAATTAAGTGGCGAAACATAAATGTTTTAATTTTAACACAAATGCTTCAAGCAACACTTAGGTCCCCAGCTTGCACTGATCCATTTAGAGAGAAATTTACATTTTATTTCTCCAAAGCTATTAACATTAATATAAAGGTCAGAACAGGGAAGGCAATGTCTACAGTTAATATGCCAAGATACCGTGTCTTGATACCAGCAACTTATTCAGCTCCCTCACTCACCAAGCCTGACAAGAATTTCTTATAATTCCCTTGTGGAGAAGATATTTAAGTCTATTACTTTACACGCTTCTGCCCACTAAAAATTAAATTTCAAACATAAGAAATAAAAAGAAAAAAGAATTACAGAAAGGGAAAACCAACTTTTACCTCCTACTTGCTGTATTAAGGTATAGTTTGTAAAAACTAAACCTATTGTAGGTGTCTTCTGCTGTTCTTACTTATTTCAGTTTTGAAATAAACTTTTTAGTCTGTATGATACTTGACTGGGTTGTACTGTATATATTTGAGATATTTTCCACTAAAGTAATATTTCTATAGGAGAATACCTATGCAATACAACATATAATGAATTATGCATATGAAATAAACTCCACATGCCTTTGCATTAAATTGGTGGTGTACAGAAGTAAGGAAAGGAAGGGCCAAATCGTGACTATAAAGGCAGTCCTAGCACACGAACCACACCAGCTACTGCTCTCCATGCCTCCCTCACCTACACAGATTGCTTTCCACGCTCCCCACGCAACACTCTGACATACTGATCCCATTTTACTTGTGTTTTGGGTGTAGTTTGTGCAAAACATTGTGACTTTACATGGAACTCGGCTTTCTAGTTTCTCCACGATTAGCACAAAATCATGGCAAAAGTGGTTACAGCGATTTTGTCCAGAATTGTATTTTTTCTAACATTGTTCAGTTTTAATAGCATGATTTGTGCAAATGCATAAAATATTTTAGTAAAATCGTGGCATTTTTAACATCCTAGGACATCCCTGGTTGTGTGATCAGTCTACCAGGAATATGTCCATGAATCTGGGCCTACTATAAAGCCTTTTGCATCTCTTTGCATGCCCTGTTATGGTTCTGTACAACAAGGAGACAGAAAACATGTGCCTTAGACATATCATGATCTGATCTTCTGATCTGTATTATGTTAAGGACAACCATAGGGTATGTGCCGTTCTATGGTGTTTAGGAGTCTTTTATAGTTTAACAAGAAACTGAACAGAAGCACTGGACACAAGGTTCAGCTTCAGGAGTCCAGTGAAATATAAGTAGCTTTATTCTATGAGTACCCATCAAATGACATCTTACTTGTGCCTTGAAGAACTAGTACCAAACCTCTTACATATGTAAGTGATCCTTTCCATCAGTCACCTAAAGTGAATCTGCTCGATTTCCTATTCTAACCTATGAGACAGCAACAGGTTTCGGACTAGCCCACAGGGGTACAGATGAATGCCCCAGTGGGCCCCTGAGCAAGGTGGAGCCCTAGTCTTCTACTCCCTACACAGGTAGCACATAATACAGTAGACTTACTGCACTACATGTAGGTAGGCAACGTACAGCACCTCAACCAGCCTGTTCATATAAAAAACTGGGTAGATTATTTAACAAACTACCCAGTTTATTACTATAGATGTATTCAGTGGCTTAGAAGTCTTACAGGTACAGAGGCAGCCCAGCCAGTATCCTCTTTTCCCAGGGACCCCCATTATCAATCATCTTGTAGCGTCTTGCCCCTGTCTGTTGTTGTGTGAGCAGGAGATATTTAAAGGACCACCAAAATAAATAAAATAAATTTTACTGGTGGGCCCTAGGCAGCCCAGTCCGACAACATTGGATAAAAGGAGGATGCTGAGCTTGGAGATACTGTATATTGCTTGCCATGATTTGATTAAGTTTTCTCATGTAAAGAGCTGTTTAAATGCTAAGAGGACTTATAAAGAATACTAGAGGACCCTGAATCACCTACCTGTGTGCAGTGGTTGAAGAGGTAGGACTCTGCATTAAAACAGCTTGAGTTAAAAACAAATCATAATCTTGCCTTCCAAGGGCGGATTGGCCATAGACCTTACAGGGAAATTTCCCGGTGGGCCGATGCCCAGGGGGCCACATTGGCCCTCCTCACAGCCTCCCAATGGAAGTTTTTTGGGATGTATTTAGTGCTGCTGACAGTATATTGTGATGGACTATGGTATTTGGCTCTGTTGGGATGGTATAATGTGCCACAATATGGTATTGTTGGCCCTGCTTTCCATCAATTTGGACCCAACTACAAAATGGGGCCACTTTTAGTATTTTTTCCAGGGCCACTTTAAGTTCCCAGTCCTCTCCTGTTGCCTTCTATTCTGTGCTTCCCTGAGACATAAAGGTTACCTAACAAATTTCTTTCGGCTGGCCATATAAACTGGAAAAATATGAGCTGATTTTGATCCAGCAACAATTTGTATGTTTAGAGGCAGCATAATGTTCCTCGATGTCTGGATCTGGGGAATAGAAAGATTGAGTATGTTGAGTTTTCTCATAGGGAAATCAGACAGAACCTTCTCTCCCAATTGAATTAAGCATGCATGGTCAGCTGATCTGAGCATGAATGTTTATTGGGTAGTCAGGAGAGATATAAATGAGTTAACGTATTAGCATTAACTCTGGAGAAGATACAGTAGGCCTGTCAGGTCTGACTTTCAGAATGGAGCTACTTTCACAGCTCTTCCATTACTTGACTTGAATTCAACTTTCATTGCGATCATGCTTTCAGCCCACATATAAGTCCTGATAGCGCAGTTCATCTATTAAAGAGACTAGTAGAACCGATTGCTACGTTTGTGACCACCAATTTCAGTGGTACACAGTGCCCAATGCAGTTAAATTCTCATACAAGCCATTCTGAGAAAGCCAGTCGGATGACTAGCGAAACGTCTTCAAGAAAAAATACAAGTCCAGTTACTTTGACTTATTACTATTGATATACCAAGACTTGAATGAATGAGAACCTTCACAGACACTTTGGGGGGAATTTATCAAGTCTAGTACAGAAAAATTCTGGCCTCAAAAACTTGTAAGTAGGGACTTTGTGACTTTTTTGGTGTCACTTGCATAAAAAGTTTGAGACTTATTGAGTACTACACCTTACAGCGCCACCTACAGATTTGGAGTGAAAAGTTAGTCAGAATTTCAGAGTAGATCACTTTTGACACATTTACACTTTTCACTTTACAACTCCATGCCAGGTATCCCCCAAAAGTAATTTTAATGAAATAGACCAAATTTATTATTCTTGTGGCCCTTTTTTATAAAAATGGTGCAGGTGCGCATAGCAACTCCAATCTAAAAACTAACCTCAAATACACCTACAATGATAACTTTCCCGCTTTATGTCTTATGATATTATGATATTTGAGGATTAGCTCAAGTGTGAGACATTTAGTTCAGACCGTTATGCTATAAATATTGGTTAGAAGGTGGCCATTAAATCATTTATATCTTCATAAACTCATCAGGCCTCCCTTTCCCTCACTATCTAAATAGTCTTGGTAACTCTGTTACCTGTTGGTTTAATCCAGACATTTCTGCTTCTTGGATTGTAAAAGGAAAAAAAGAGGGGGGAAGAAGGAGTGCTTGATCCTTATGGATGCCAGTTAAAATTAATTGAAAAAAGCTTTTAACGACCCAAGTGGCGGACCAAATGTACCTCAAACCTGTGGCCCCATTCCTCTGCTAAACACTAAGGTCACTGCAAAGCTGCAGATTTATGCGGAAGGTTTGGATGATGGAAAATGAGACAAAAGCATTTGGATTTTATTATTCCATTTAGTTTGACCCTAGACCATAAAGGGTTTGGAGAGCCTGTTTTATGTATTCAGCTGGTTGCCACACTGACAGCCATTTGGAGGCATTTAAATAAGTCACCCTAACCGACAGCTGTACCGCCATATGAAATACAGGTTACATGAAATGATAAGTCACGAGCAGGTGCACCAACTGGAATGTCAGTTCATTTTGGTGAATATCTTCCAGATTTGTGCTTCATGGGCAACGCTTATTCAATTGATTTTAAAAAGCAAATGGACAAAAAGCAGGTTTATTGTAATATTAAAAGCTTTGTATCACCTTGAACATTATTGTGTATTATAGGATGATATATAGACTAATAATTTAATTAATTGGATAAGAAATGTTTTCCTTTTTGCATTAAAGAGACAATAAATGTTTTTGTTCCGTGAATGTGAATATTCCACTTTTTTCTTAATAAAACAAAACAAAAAGAAAAAAAAAACAGGTGGATGGTTTTCTGGATATATATTTTTGAAGTCACTTCCTATATTCTAATTTCTTTTTGTAACTTCCTCCTTAACTTGTTTAGACTTTTAGATCACCAAACAGTCTTGCTTGGTTTAGTCTTTCAGATCTTTCACTGTGGCCAGAGAGGAAAGGGGAGGTATATTAGAGAGCAAATTTATTAAAATACAATTCAGAATCAATTGGCTCTTTTTTAGGGTGAGTGACTCAATTAGAACATCACACATCATACTTATAAGTGCAATGCTCTTTGTCATACAGCCATCCCAATTCTATTAATCTACTATTATACTCACAGATAACATATGTTTCCTAGCAGCAGTAAATTAACAATGGGATCTCTATCTACTGTATATAGCAGTTTTGTCTCTATGTGCTGACTACAAAGGTAATATGTTACATTTAATTTTTAATGACATAGTACTGCCAAACTGAAAATGAAAAAAATGACAAAAAAATTGTCAAATGTCCATATAAAAAAGTTTTCAACCAATAAAAACCAGCCTTTTTTAATAATAGAAAACATCCTGAATACAATACATTATAAGTGCAAATAAATAAGTTATACATAATTTGAAATGTCAAAGTATCGGGAGTGATAATGTCCATAATTCTGCAGGTAGTGATAACTACTAAGGAAACAGAAGCAGCCATAGACAACAAACAACACAAAAGTGGTGGATATAAAACAGAACAAGCGTACTGTAAAATGTTCTTAGTGAGCTGATGATGTGTGAGAGCTACCTGCTGGCAATCTGCTCCTCACAATCCAATAGTAATTTATTATCCGTTCCACCAGCCTACAGCCGAGGTGTTCACTCCATATGGATCTAAATATTGGAATCCGTCCTCAAATAATAGCAGCTGTATGAAACGTCTTAGATTTCCTTCCTGTTTAATTATGTCAATACTAGCGCATTTCAAATACTGGATTTTTTAAAGGGACAGCTATCATTTATTTCTCACATATTAATAGCCTAGCCCTATATATGATTTTTTATGTAATTTTTTATTTTTATTTTTTTTTTACAAAAAGTGGATGGCTTTATGAAAATAATTTTTTAATTCACTCCATGTCCTGGATCTTAACTTCCTCATTTGTTTGGAATTTTAACATGGCAAACAGCTTTGCTTTACTTTCTCAGAGAGTAAATGACTGACTCAATTACAGCATCACACACTACACTAATAAGTGAACTGCAACAATACATGCTGTCATCCTAATTCCACTAATCTACTATTATACTAACAACGTGTTTCCCTTACAGCAGCAGTAAAATAACAGTGGGTTACCTAGTTATATAGGAGTTGTATCTCTCTGAATGCTACAGAAAGACAGTATTTTGTATTTAGATTTCAGTAGTATATTACTGCCAACGTTAAAAAGAAAAACAGCCAGATGTATTAAATAATTGTTTTCTACGAATACTGAGTTTAATAAATGCCTTTTTCTGACAGAAGTGTCCGTCTAATTATAATTGACTCTATGACACTATAAGATGATGCTACTTTATTTTTTTTTTCCTTGAACGAAAGGTCACATAGATCTTCTTACCATTCTGTATGAGCAGGTCTACAGCTATTCTGGTATTTTGGGGTAGTGGTTTGTTTAAAATTCTTCATGAGCACACTTCAATCTTTCATCATCTTTTGAAGATGTTTAGCCATATGCTTCCTCCAAGGTGACCTGTGACCATGTGATCTCAGTAGTTCCACTGGCTGCCATTTCAGCACGGATGCGGACGGTCTGGATTCCCCAGTAATTTATTATGTAGATGAAACTGTTGCTAGAGCATAATTACTTTTGTCGTTATAAAACTAAGATTCTAGCACGAAAGAATAGCTCTAAACAATTAAGTTTTGGTAAACTCTTACAGTGTAAATTATCGTTAAATTGAGCAAAACTGCATGATTATCGAGTAATGTAAAAGTAATGAACGATAGAGTGACAACTAGAGATGAGCGAGCATGCTCGTCCGAGCTTGGTGCTCGTTCGAGCATTACGGTATTCGTAAGTGCTCGCTGCTCAAACGAGTATCTCGCCATGCTCGAGGAAATGGCATCTCCCGCATTTTGAATTTTTGGCCCCTATAAACTCAGCCAATCACAAGCCAGGAGACTCTGCGGTACACCCAGCATCACGTGGGGCCCTTACATGTCGATAGCAGGGGTTGGCTGGCCTGATCAGGTGACCCTGGAATATAGTGACTGCCCGCGATGCTCGGCTCAGATGCTGTCTGGTTTTCGTTAGGGACAGATCTGCTGCGTTTCAGGGAGAGTGTTAGGGCCTGGATTTAGTTCTCTGTTAGGCAGGAGTGATATCAAAAGAAACCAACAGGACTTCTAAGGGCTACAAGACAATTTTTTTGTCTCCTGGCTGGGCTGGCTGGCACTAGTAGTGCAGCTATCGCCATATATAACACTTTTTTTTTCATCTCAGTTATACAAATCCATTTCATACAGCTGTGTGGAACCATTCTGTGTGTCACAGTTCAGCTGTCCACTCACCACAAACCACAATCCGTATTTTCTGTCCAGGTGACCCATACTGTACGTCACGTAATCAAATACGGTCTTTTGCTTTCACTGATACAGCTACATTAGAAAAATCTCTGTGCGACATTTGTCTGGGTTGCAGTCAAAATAGCCACAGTAAGCAGGGGCTAAGTTTGCTCTCTGATATTTTCTGCACGTCACATTAAAAAAAAAAAATATATATATATAAAAAATAAATAAATTAAAAAAAATAGTTTTTTTGTTGTTTTATCTCAGTGATACAAATCCATTTCATACAGCTGTATGGAACCATTCTGTGTGTCACAGTTCAGCTGTCCAGTCACCACAAACCACAATCCGTATTTTCTGTCCAGGTGACCTATACTGTACGTCACGTAATTAAAAACGGTCTTTTGCGCTCACTGATACAGCTACATTAGAAAAATCTGAGTGCGACATTTTTCTGGGTTGCAGTCAAAATAGCCACAGTCAGCAGGGGCTGAGTTTGCTCTCTGATATTTTCTGCACGTCACGTAAAAAAAAAAAAATATATATATATAAAAAAAATAAAAAATTTAAAAAAATAGTTTTTTTGTTGTTTTATCTCAGTGATACAAATCCATTTCATACAGCTGTGTGGAACCATTCTGTGTGTCACAGTTCAGCTGTCCAGTCACCACAAACCACAATCCGTATTTTCTGTCCAGGTGACACATTCTGTAAGTCACGTAATTAAAAAAGGTATTTTGCTCTCACTGATGCAGCTACATTACAAAAATCTCTGTGCGACATTTATCTGGGTTGCAATTAAGCAGACCAAGTCTGCCTTATCTAATAGTTTCAGTGTAATTGCTCCATACTGCACAGTACGTAATAACATACGTAATTTAGCTCTAACTTATCCACCTATATACAAAGCACAATCCGTATTTTCTGTCCAGGTGACACATTCTGTACGTCACTTAATTAAAAAATGGTCTTTTGCTCTCACTGATACAGCTACATTACAAAAATCTCTGTGCGACATTTGTCTGGGTTGCAATTAAGCAGACCAAGTCTGCCTAATCTAATAGTTTCAGTGTAATTGCTCCATACTGCACGGTACGTAATAACATACGTAATTTAGCCCTAACTTATCCACCTATATACAAAGCACAATCCGTATTTTCTCTCCAGGTGACACATTCTGTATGTCACGTAATTAAAAAAGGTCTTTTGCTCTCACTGATACAGCTACATTACAAAAATCACTGTGCGACATTTGTCTGGGTTGCAATTAAGCAGACCAAGTCTGCCTAATCTAATAGTTTCCGTGTAATTGCTCCATACTGCACGGTACGTAATAACATACGTAATTTTGCTCTAACTTATCCACCTATATATTTTCTAGTTCAGATTGAACAAGTTTGTGGGTTTCAGTACAGCAGGCCCATTTTTTTTTGTACATACAATACACTTATATACAGAAAATGTTGAAACCCAGGGCTAAGGGTCGAGGACGAGGGCGTGGGCGTGGGCATTCAATTACTGCAGGGGGCAGAGGCCGTGGTCCTGGGCAGGGTGAGACAGTACCTGCTGATGAGGGAGCAGGGGAACACCGCAGAGCTACACTCTCTAGCTTCATGTCTCAACTTACAGGGACACGTGGTAGAGGACTGTTGAAACCACAACAGTGCGAACAGGTGATGTTGTGGATTGCGGACAATGCTTCAAGTAATTTGTCCACCAGTCAGTCTTCCACACAGTCCACCCACATTACCCAAGGGAGCACTCCTCTGGCTCCTCCATCTCAACCTCATTCCCCCCAGTCTGCCCCCTCCCAGGAAAATTTGGAATGCGATCCGGCATACTCTGAGGAACTGTTTTCTGGACCCTTCCCAGAGTCACAAACCACTTCTCAGGTTGCTGCTGACCTCTTTCCCGATGCCCAAGTTTTCCAACTGTCGCAGTCTGTGGGTGATGATGATGATGACATTGTTGACTTGAAGTCCGAAGGGGGAGCAGACTGAGGAATCGGAGGATGACGAGGTGACTGACCCAAGCTGGGTTGATAAGCCGAGTGAAGACAGTGCTTCTGAGGCAGAGGCGAGTGCTGCACCAGAACAGGTTGGAAGAGGCAGTGGTGTGGCCAGAGGGAGAAGCAGGGCCAGAGCTGGTGCATCAGCAGCAACTGTTTCACGTAGTGAAGCTCCCGTGGCGAGGCCTAGATGTTCGCAAGTCTGGAGGTTCTTTAAAGAAATTGAGGATAACCGACGGACTGTGGTGTGCAACCTGTGCCACACCAGGATCAGCAGGGGTGCCACCACTACTAGCCTAACCACCACCAGCATGCGCAGGCATATGAGTGCTAAACACCCCACTCAATGGAACCAAGGCCGTTCACCTCCTGCGGGTCACACCACTGCTCCTTCCCCTGTGTGACTCCCTGCCTCTGCTAGTCAACCCCCTGCTCAGGACCCCGGCACGAGCGCCACCTGCCGGGAAAACCACACCTTCGCCTCCACGATCCTCCACAGCATCCACCAATGTGTCCCAGCGCAGCGTTCAGCTGTCTTTACAGCAGACGCTGGAGCGCAAGAGGAAATACAGTTCCACCCACCCACATGCCCAAGCTCTCAACGTCCACATCTCCAAATTGCTGAGCCTGGAGATGCTGCCCTATAGGCTGGTAGAGACCGAGGCCTTTCGCAATCTCATGGCGGTGGCTGTCCCTCGGTATTCGGTCCCCAGCCGCCACTATTTTTCCCGATGTGCCGTCCCATCCCTACACCAGCACGTGTCACAGAACATCATCCGTGCCCTGACCAACGCTGTTTCTGAGAAGGTCCACCTAACCACGGACACGTGGACAAGTGCTGCCGGGCAGGGACACTATATATCACAGACGGCACATTGGGTTAACTTGGTGGAGGCTGGGACCGAGTCTGACCCTGTGGCCGCTCATGTACTGGCCACACCGAGGATTGCGGGGCCTACCTCGGTCACGGTCTCTCAGACGTACTATGCCTCCTCCTCCTCTGACCCCTCCTCCACCTCCTCCTCCGAATTACCATCCTTGGGCACGGCGCCTTCAGTCGGTAGCTCTAGGCGCAGCAACAGTGCCATGGGTAAGCGCCAGCAGGCGGTGCTTAAACTGCTGAGCTTAGGTGACAAAAGGCACACCGCCCAAGAGCTGTTACAAGGCATCACGGCGCAGACTGAGCTGTGGCTGGCACCGCTGAACCTCAAGCCAGGCATGGTTGTGTGTGACAACGGGCGTAACCTGGTGGCGGCTCTGCAACTCGGCAGACTGACACATGTGCCATGCCTGGCCCACGTGTTCAATCTAATAGTTCAGCGGTTCCTCAAGA
Organism: Rhinella marina; assembly: GCA_900303285.1. NCBI lineage: Eukaryota > Metazoa > Chordata > Amphibia > Anura > Bufonidae > Rhinella > Rhinella marina. The sequence goes on along the minus strand of ONZH01010119.1, from coordinate 41,014 downwards.
CACACCCCAATCTGTCTAATTTGCTCACCAAGGTGCGCCGCATCTGTGCACATTTCCGCAAGTCGACCACAGATGCTGCCACTCTCAGGGCAGCGCAGCGCCGCCTACAACTGCCCACTCACCGACTGTTGTGCGACGTGCCCACAAGATGGAATTCGACAATAAACATGTTATCCAGAGTTTACCAGCAGCGCAGAGCGATTGTAGACTGCCAGATGTCAACTTCCACCAGAACTGGTAGTCAGGTCAATCAGATTCCTCAAGTCTACAATGAGGAGTGGACGTGGATGTCTGATATCTGCCAGGTGTTGAGCAACTTTGAGGAGTCAACACAGATGGTCAGCGGCGATGCCGCCATTATCAGCCTCACCATCCCACTGCTTTGCCTGTTGAAAAACTCACTGCTCAGCATGAAGTCGGAAGCTTTGCGCTTGTCACAAGAGACGGTGGAGGAAGATACGTCGCTTGATAGCCAGAGCACCCTCCGGTCTGTTTCTCAGCGTGTATCGGAGGAGGGGGATGAGGATGAGGAGGAAGAGGAGGAGAATGTCGGTGAGACAGAAGAGGGTACCAGTGCTCAGTCCTTCTTAACTCTTGAGCGTGTATGGGCTGAAGAGGAGGACTTGGAGGAGGAGGAGGAGGAGGAAATGGAGAGTCAGGCCAGTGAGGAGAGGGAATTCTTACGTGTTGGGACTCTGGCGCACATGGCAGACTTCATGTTAGGCTGCCTATCCCGTGACCCTCGCGTTAGAAGCATTTTTTCAAACACCGATTACTGGGTGTTTACTCTCCTGGACCCACGGTACAAGCAGAACCTTTCCACTCTCATCCCTGTAGAGGAAAGGAGTATGAGAGTGAATCAATATCAACAGGCCCTGGTGCACAAGCTGAAACAATCCTTCCCATATGACGCCGCTAGCGGCAGAGGGCGTGGTTCTGTGGGCCAAGTAGCGGGGGAGAGGAGGCGAGCAGGCAGCTTGTCCAGCAATGGCAGGGGAACGCTGTCCAAGGCCTTTGCCAGTTTTATGTCACCCCAGCAAGACACAGTTACCTGTCCCCAGTCTAGGCAGAGTAGGGGTGAGCTTTACAGAAAGATGGTGAGGGAGTACCTAGCTGACCATGCCAATGTCCGGACCGATCACTCTGCTCCATACAACTACTGGGTTTCAAAGCTGGACACGTGGCCTGAACTGGCGCTGTACGCCTTGGAGGTGCTGGCCTGCCCTGCCACTAGCGTGTTGTCAGAGCGGGTATTCAGTGCAGCTGGTAGCGTCATCACCGATAAGCGTACATGCCTGTCAACTGACAGCGCTGACAGGCTGACGCTTTTTAAAATGAACAAAGCCTGGATTTCACCGGAATCCAAATCTCCTCCGGGGGAAAGCAGCTAAAGATTAACATTACTTATGTATCCGATTCCTCTTCTCTACTCCTTCTTCTCCTCCTCCCCCTTGTCGTCTTTGTCTAACGCTGACCCAAAAAACGCCATTTTTTAGAGGTCCAACTGGTACTCTTTTACCACAATTTTTCCGGAGGGCCACCTACAGGCCCTCTCTCCAAACAATTTTTCCGGAGGTCCACCTACAGGCCCTCTCTCTAAACAATTTTTCCGGAGGTCCACCTACAGGCCCTCTCTCTAAACAATTTTTCTTTGCACCTAGTTCGGTGCTTCCCTAACATGTGATGGGCATGTGCCTCGTTTTTCTTGGTCTGGGTGAGCACAATTGCCATGAGTGTAACCACCAGGCTGTTTCAGGAGAATTTGGGGTAATGGTGGGATTAGGCAGCCTCAGAGGCATCCATGCATGCTGCTCCTGCTGTTTCCTGTCCATTCCCGTGGTGTTTACATCATTTTCTGATGTTTCAAGGTTTTCACCCAGCCTTCCCTAGGCAGAGCCTTGGTCCCTTGCAAAAAATGCTCGAGTCTCCCATTGACTTCAATGGGGTTCATTACTCGAAACGAGCACCCGAGCATCGGGAAAAGTTCGTCACGAGCACCCGAGTATTTTAGTGCTCGCTCAACTCTAGTGACAACCGACAATCGGTAGTTTTCTTGTTGATTAAATCGTTTGTGTGGCCACAAAGATCATTGCTGGACGTTAACAATGAAGTGTAAACATGAACCGCTCACTGCACACACGATTACAGACGATTACACCGTGGGTGTGTTTAAGTGCACCACTGAAATTTTACTTTGTGTAACTGCAACAGTCTGCTTTACAAAGGATGGAATATGCGATCGAAATTACGATTTTGTGACCGATCATCAGTGCGTCTAGAGCTGGGGCTGCAGGTTGGGCATCCCTGGTCTAGAGGGCCATTGTTCAAACATTTACTACACCAAGAAATGACTCGTTCGTCGCTCAATCGTACAGATCATCGTCTCATGTAAAAGTACCTTTATTCACAATAAGAGCCACTTCAAGGAAGTGCATAATCAGGATCCCACCATACTTACATACTCTGCCATAGAAAGGATACCAAAATCTTGGAGGGGCGGCAACCACATCGCTCAGATGTCCAGATTGGAATCACGACGCATTTTCGATTTCAATTCTCTGGTACCGGAAGGTCTGAACGCTGAACTTGAAATCTTTGGTTTTATTTGAGGCCGCCGATCATTTCTTGGGGGCCAGGCCGGGACTGGTGTCGGAGTCAGGCTGTTTAATAACCAGCACCCCGACCCCTCTCCCGATGTGGCCCTCAACACATACTTCACATCCACCTACATGCGAAGAAAGGCGTACAGTAAAAAAGTACAGTATAAAATACAACAAAAATACAGTAAAAAAGGAATATAGTTAAAAAGTAAAGAGAGACATATCAAAACATAGATATAAACACACACTACATATACTTACCTTTAAACTTTATCAATATAATGGAATAAAAGTAGTTCATTATGTTTCCCCTATGAATAAATTATTTATAAAAAATTATTTATAAAAAATTATAAAAAATTATTTATAAAAATTTTTTATAAATTCTTATAAACTTTTTATGTATTTTTATGAATCTTCAATAAATTTTCCTGCATAACTCATGAAGTTTTTGAACTTTAGGGAATATTATGGATTAGTCTATAAACACATGTATATCCACCAATTACCCATATTTATACTTTCCTCATATATATATTATTATTAATATTGTTTTACCCTCAATATCATCCATACCCTATATAATTTTAAAACAAAGCTGAAAAGTTAGAACAAAATAAATGGAGTAATAACAAAGGAGAAAAATATACCTTGGATCCCCCATATATTATAATTTTTATTATCTCTCAAGTACATATATCTTAGTTCTACATGGAGGTTTTATATGAAAAAATTTTTTCTAAGGACTTGTATTTAAACATTTTTTCATATTTTTATTCTTATTTTTTATTTTCATTTTTTATTTATTTTTTATATATTTTCATATTTTTTGTCTAATAAAGGTTTATTATGTTTTGTATTAGTTATATTTCTACACTTTCTTAATTTTGAGCACAATGGATTCCCTTTCCTTCACGAGGGGTTAATCATTAATCACTAATGGAAAACAACAAACTGTCATCAATTAACCCATCACCTGAGCACCTTAAATAGAGGAGACACAAGCTTTCTGCCACACCACTGAGGAAGGGGAGTACCCCGAAACGCGTCTGGTGTTACTAGTGGCAGACTGTGATTTTATTCTCAATCTCTGGCCAGAGTTAAGGACTTTATTTTTGCCCAAGTGTATTACCACTGGATCAAACATGCAGCGCTGAGATTGGAAAGTTCATTACATAACACTGACCGCAATTCTAACCGCGCTCTCTAACATCTGTCCCGCGCTTATCCACTCCACCGCCAAAACGGCCTCAACGTCCACGTGGGACGCCACGTGGAATGCCGAGTTAGGCGCGAGATACCGGCACGAACCACGGACATAGCCGGCTACAGAGGACTTCAATCGGTCAGCGGACTTCACCCGATCAGCGTTTCTCTACTAGGAGGGTAAAGTACTACCTCTAACCCACTATCATTACTGCTGAGAGAAAGAAGAAGTACTGATTTTTTTGCATATAACCTTATGGTTTATACAGATATTTATTTACTATTTTTTACTCTGCGGCACACACAAAGTTTCATCTCTTTATTGTCACTGGACAGAGTGTATATGCCCTTTCATCATCTGTGGACATTGATTACCCAGAGGTCCTCTGTATTTACATATTGTGTATAGGATATTCCTTTGGACATTGACTACTCAGAAGTCTTCAGGTTATATATATCGTTTATCTGCTATTTTTTGATAGCGTAATTGGATTTTTCATTTGGGAAATCCTGAGGACTATCTATTGTTTTATTGTTTTTATTTTATTTTATCTACACTTACTTTTACAATATAAATTTTTTTTACATTTTTTTACTTCTTTTATTACCCTTTATAACAACTGACAAAATACACTATCTGCAATACTTCTGCCATCTTGTGATCAATATTATCACATTAAAACCACCCTTATAAGCTGAATATTGTGCCAGTTTATATTTCACTACTCCAAATCCTTCATACAAATCATATGTGGGTGTGCTAATTAAGCGTTTATACACATTATCATTGACTCTTTAAACAGACGGTGCGGGTGTACCGTCAATTAAGCACCCCTTGATCTATTAGTTGGGCTGGTGAGCTGCTACTATTCTATAATTCTTGAATCAAATCTATATAGAATTAATTCGGTCGTATCTAGTCACCATGCATATTAAGGTGGCCTTGTCCAGAATATGGTGGCTTAGACCCCAACGGTAAAATGTTGGAACTCACTAGGACGCTCCCCAGAGCCCGCCCACTTAGGTTATGTTGTAAAAATTAATGTTGCACCTAACTAGCGTTCTGAAGCAATCACTCACCTCATATTAACTGACTGAAACCTTTTAACTCTGAGCTGTCCAGTTTCCCTCTTGACTAGCCGTTACAACACACATACATATACCATGAGAAACCTCTGATTATATTCCTACACCATTAAAGCCGTAAGCATTGGATCAAAGTAGGTTGTATGCTGGAGCAAACTATTTTTGGGTTAATGATCATTGTGCGAAATCAACTATACACATTTTAGCCCATATTGTCTGTTGCAGTCATTCAAACTGGCCAGACATGGTCAATGGCGTTGGGCAATCTTTCCTGGAATTTTTCTGTACATTTATAAAAGATCATTTGTGGACTAGTGGACTAATATTTTAATTATGTGTATGGAATATCTTTTTACCCACTTTAGAGAAAAAATGACAAAAATAAAAATAAAAAATGTATGTTTGTCCAATGACCACTAGAAACACAGTTCAATAATGGTCCAGCAGATATGGAATATTAAATATAGTGGAATGGTTGTTGCCAAGGAATTTTCCCTGAGGCCAGTTAAAGCAATAAGCAGATCATTTGATTAAAAGCTGGAGTTTTTTTTCCCAACATTCTGTCAAAATTAGGCCTATGTGAAGTAATATTTTTTTTATTAAGTAATAACTGGTAATATGACACTACAGTAATTCATAAAATTCACAAAGAGCAGTCCGGCACTACAGATACTCCTTTGTGACAATGTGCATTTAACAGGTGCCCGAGTGCACCTGCTGCAATGGGAAAGTAAATGGATTTGTCACTGGAATGGAGGCGTATGCAGGTGGACAAAAGTTTTCTCTGTTTTGGGGAGAGTGAATTTCATTAATGAACCAGAAATCATGCAGCATCTAAAAAAATAGGACAACTCCTCCTTAAGAAAGCAAGAAATCCTAAAGTGCTAATAGATAAGGTTCTACAAATCAACAATACTTGGTACAACTTATTTTTTCAAGTAACACTCATAATCAGTACAACAGTTCATAGTATTGTAGCAATGTTGTCTGCCCACCCCAAGCATTTAATTAAAAATATCCCCACTGGACAATTCCTACGCATGAAACGGATATGCTCAGATGAGATTGCATTTGAGCAACAGGCGCGGGATTTGACCAAAAGATTCCAGGAAAGGGGATACAGTAATCGGACTATTAAGAGGGCGCATAAACGTGCACAACATGCAAATCGTGATGAGTTATTGCATCAAAGTAACATGGGCAAGAAGGAACTGAAGAAGAATAAGAAAGAAAATGAGATGGTAAGATTTGTCACTACTTTCAATTCTAGATCGGATCAAATACGGGAGGTCTTGAAGAAATATTGGCCCATTCTTTTGACTGACAACATTTTGAGGAAACATCTATCTCCGGATCCATCAATTGCATTTAGAAGATCAAAGAGCCTGAGGGATACGTTGGTGCATAGTTACCATAGAGGTGAGCGACCTGATAGGATCTTCAACTCCAGAGGACCAAAATGGGGGTGTTCCCCCTGTGGAAAATGTATAGCTTGTCCTAACATAGTGAGATGCGATTCATTCAAGGACAACACAGGGGAGAGCACATACAAAATTACCCATAAGATAGATTGTGCTTCAATAGGGGTTATTTATTATGCAACCTGCCCCTGCGACAAAATCTATATTGGGATGACATCGAGGGAGCTTAGGAGACGGGTACGTGAACATGTCTTGGATATTATGAGTTCAGCGGATGCAGAGTTTGCAACTACTTTGAAACCAATCCCTCGACACTTTAAATTGCAACACAGTAGCGATGCTAGTTTATTGAAAGTGAGGGCCATTGATCGGGTTTACCCGAATATCCGTGGAGGAACTTGGAAGAAGATGCTGGCACAGAGAGAAACCATGTGGATTTATAGGTTGAATACTTTATCCCCCAGTGGACTAAATGAGCATAACACATTTGTTCCATTTTTATAGACGGTCACCATGATCCCCTCTGGTAGTTTAGTGTCCCTTTTGGAGATTTGTATTATACACTATATACACATTTTGGGATACCTTTTTATAAATTTGGTTTTATTGTTTATGATCTAATAATTTTTATTTTTTTGTATTTTTGTCTTTGTATTTGTATAGTCCAGCTTGGATGGAGCCTCTTGAGACACGTGGTTTATATGGGGAGTCTAGCTATGGGAGGATTATGACCCTGAAAGCTCTGACGATAGAAATCGGCTGGATGCATTGATATTACATTTAATGTATTTGTGAGCACTGAACTTGCAGTATTAGTTGGCAATGTGATAAGATGAATGTGACAGGTTGACTTTAGTATGTTATGCACCATTGAGGGATATACTGTGTTATTTTGTACTTTTATATACGCGTGTCAACGTCACTTTTTTTCCTGGGTTCATGTTTTTTTCCTTTTTCCATCACGAGTATCACTCAACCTCACTTCTATTCACTCTTTTCACATTTTGTTTATGTTTTGAGCATATATGAATTGGTTGACACGCGTATTCTACACGTAGTGAAGGTTAATTTAATATGATGTATTTTTTAAGTTCACTCATATTATTATTATCATTTATGATTTATTGATGGAGTATTTTTATAATCATGTTTCTAATTTATGTGTCATTCACAATTATTTTTTATCATAGTATTTTCTATTTAGGGATTGAGTCCGTGTCACTCACCAATGTATCATGTATTCATCACAATAATTTGGGTACACTAAATTTTATCATGTAAATGTGATTATTTATTTTTTATATGTGAATAGGTTTTACACTATTTAGTATAGATACACTTTTTTTAGATGTATGTTGTATTCATTTGTCTTATATATATATATATATATATATATATATATATATATATATTTTTGTGTGATCTATTCAATATACATCTTTTGTAATGTTCAATCATATATATTTTTATGAATATGAAGTCAACCTTTTTACATAGAAATGTACAAAAATGAATTTATCAGAGCTTGTAGGGGAGTTCTTTCTTTAGATATTTATTTATTTTATATATTTACTTTATTTATTTATTTTTTTTTGCTCTAGACTGTAATTTATTTATTTATCTATTTACGTGTCTCCATGGTTTATTATTCTCAATGCCCTTGACCATTTGGTATACTTACAATAGACAATTTTTTGGGTCTGGATTGTGACTATGAGATTTCCTTGACTGATAACCAACTTGAGATATGGGCGTTCCCGTTGGTTTTGTGCACTCCCCTTAGAAGACACGCAGCCCTGGTATGGAATATGGAGCCATTACGTTGTATTTATATACGCATGCATGCGAATGGCCAAGACGGGGCTTTGTGAATATTACCATACCTTGACCTCGGGCATGCGCTGTTTGGAGCAGACAGCCCCTCAGCGCATGCGCGATGGAGAGAGTTTTTAGATGGGATTGACTGGGGATCATGTGATTATGACGCCGCCCGGTCGTGTGCGCAGTGACGATATTCAGTGAACTATGCTGGAGGTCATGTGATTATGACGTATTCCGGCACCTGCGCACATGGCCGGGACGGACGCCATCATCTTTCTCCACTCGGTATGTAGTACTTATTAACGTATGGATATGCGTGCTTTTTATGGGGGGGTGTGTGCTTTACTAATAAGGACGCCAATATAAAAAGGTCTCTCTGAGATTGTCCCTCACTTTTCCCTGACGAAGCCGGTGGGCGAAACGCGTTGGGTAAGTGAGGGACACGGGTACATATGTTCAGAAATTTGGAGGGAGAGTTTGTTAATACACCGATGTATTTTACGATGCACATTGTGGTAGGGATAATATACCCCCAATTGTAAATGCAAACTGTGCTATGTATCTAGTGTGTGCACTGAGTAGTATTTATTCCATTTTCGTTTGTTTCTGACATCACTGTATATATACATATATGGCTCCTTTGTACAGTGACTTTAACACATGGAGCTTATTTCCCGTGTCTCTCTTTTAGATCTTGTTTGTACTTCCACTTGACATTTACCTTGCATATTACTAATACTTTTAATATGAACATTAATAAAGTTTGATTTTAACTGTCTTTGATGTGTTGAGTATTTAGGCATACACAGATGGTTTCTTATAAGGGAATATAGATATATGAGGTCAGGTATTTATAGGTTGATACAATGTTAGTAAAAATTAAAGGGAATCTGACAGAAGGAACAACCATATTAAACTAGCCATAATGCCTGGTAGGGCTCACCCTGCTGAATAAAAACATAACTCTCCCCTTACCCCCTGATCCATTGCTGTGTTTAACCCCTTCCCGACCAGCGCCATACATGTACGGCGCTGCGGGAAGTGACTTCCCGACCAGCGCTGTAGTGCTACGGCGCGCTGATCGAGCGGGTGCAGGAGCTGCGCCCGCCCGATCAGCTGCGATGGGCCGGCTGTTCCCAATAGCCGGACCCCAGCTGCGTACGCGTATTAACCCTTCATGTGTCGCGGTCAGAGCTGACCGCGGCACATGCGATGCGGGCGGTCGGAAGGGGTGTCCATCGGGTCCCCGCGCTGCTGTGACGGGGACCCGATGGCTTAGATAGCAGCCGGATGCCTTCCTTAGGCATGCGGCTGCTATCTACAGAAGCCTGTGAGATCCATCCCCCTGGATCTCACAGGCAGTAAGCTGGAAGTGTATTACTGTGTGTAATACACTTCCAGCCAATGCATTACAATACAGAAGTATTGTAACGCATTGTAAAGGGGATCAGACTCCAAAAGTTTAAAAAGTGTAAAAAAAGAAAGTGAAAAAAAAGTGAAAAAAATAAAGTTTTACAAAAAAGTTTCAAGTTCCAAAAAAAGCGTCCTTTTCACAAAATAATATAAAAAAAATTGTAAAAAATAGTGAAAAAAAATAAAAATAGACATATTAGGTATCGCCGCGTCCATATCGAACGGCTCTATAAAAATATCACATGATCCACCCCGCCAGGTGAACGCAGTAAAATAAAAAAACAAAAAAAAAAAACTGTGCCAAAACAGCCTTTTTTTGGTCACCTTCCCTTACAAAAAGTGTAACAGCAGGTGATCAAAAAGGCGTATTTAGCCTAAAATGGTACCAATCAAATCGTCATCTCGTCCCACAGAAATTTAGACCCTACCTGAGACAATCGCCCAAAAAATAAAAAAATATGGCTCTCAGAAAATAGAAACACAAAAAAAGATTTTATTCTGTTCAAAAATGCATCTAATGTGTAAAACGTTCCAAAAATAAAAATGTTAGACATATTGGGTATCGCCGCATCTGTAACAACCTGCTCTATAAAAATATTACATGATTTGCCCCGTCAGGTGAATGCTGTAAATTTTTTTTTTAAAATACTATGCCAAAACAGCTATTTTTTCACCTTGACTCACAAAAAGTGTAATACCAAGCAATTAAAAGGTCTTATGTACCCCAAAATGCTACCAATGAAAATGTCACCTCATCCCGCAAAAAATGAGCCCCCACATAAGACAATAACTCAAAAAAATAAAAATCAATACCTCCCGCAAACCAATCTATCAAAATCTGTGCTGCAAAATCCATATGGCGCTCCTTCTGTTCTGAGTCCTGCCATGTGCCCTGACAGCAGTTTACTACCACATATGGGGTGTTGCCGTATTCAGGAGAAAATGGGGAACAAATTATGGGGTGCTTTTCTCCTGTTACCCCTTGTGAAAATGAAAAATTTGGGGCTAAAGCAACATTTTATTGGAAGAAATGAAACTTTTCATTTTCACAGCCAAGTGTTTCCAAATTCCATAAAACGCTTAGGGGGTCAAAGTGGCCAGTACCCCCCTTAATATATTCTTTGAAGGGTGTAGTTTCCAAAATGGGGTCACTTTTTGAGGGTTTCCACCGTAGGGGTACGTCAGGGTCTCTCAATTACAAAATGGTGCCAAAAAAACATTTCAGCAAAATCTGCCTCCAAAATCCGTATGGCGCTCCTTTCCTTCTGACCACTGCCACAAACCCATAGAGACGTTTACCACCACATATGGGGTATTTCTGTAAACTTCAGAATCAGTAGAATCATGTATATTGAGGTTTAGTTTGCTGTTAACCCTTGCTGTTTTGCAAGAAAAAAATTATTAACATGAATAATCTACCAAAAAAGTGAAATTTTGAAATTTCACCTCCATTTTCCATTAATTCTTGTGGAACACCTCAAGGGTTAACAAAGTTTGTAACAACAGTTTTTTATAATTTGAGGGGTGTAGTTTCTAAAATGGGGTCACTTATGGGTGGTTTCTGTTACGTAAGCCACTCAAAATCACTTTATATCTGAATTGGTGCTTAAAAAAATGGTTTTGGAAATTTTGTTGAACATTTGAAAAATGGCTTCTAAACTTCTAAGCCTTCTAACGTCCCAAAATAGTAAAATGACATTTATAAAATGATGCTAACATAAAGAAGACATATTAGGAATGTAAAATAATTACTATGTTTGGTGGTATTACTATATATTTTGAAAGTAGAGAAATTTCAAATTTGGAAATTTGCTAATTTTTCCAAATTTTTGGTAAATTTGGTATTTTTAAAAAAATAAAAATGAAATATTTTGCCACAAATTTACTACTGTCGGGAAACACAATATGTGATGAGAAAACAATCTCAGAATGGCTTGGATAAGTAAAAGCATTCCAAAGTTATTACCACATAAAGTGACACATAGTAACATAGTAACATAGTTTATAAGGCCGAAAAAAGACATCTGTCCATCCAGTTCGGCCTGTTTTCCTACAAGTTGATCCAGAGGAAGGCAAAAAAACCCTGTGAGGTAGAAGCCAGTTTTCCCCACTAGGGAAAAAAATTCCTTCCCGACTCCAATCAGGCAATCAGAATAATTCCCTGGATCAACGACCCCTCTCTAGTAACTATAACCTGTAAGATTATTACCCTCCAAAAATACATCCAGGCCCCTCTTGAACTCTTTTAGTGAACTTACCATCACCACCTCCTCAGGCAGAGAGTTCCATAGTCTCACTGCTCTTACCGTAAAGAATCCTCTTCTATGTTTGTGTACAAACCTTCTTTTCTCCAGACGCAGAGGATGGCCCCTCGTCACGGTCACAGTCCTGGGGATAAATAGATCGTGGGAGAGATCTCTGTACTGACCTCTGATATATTTATACATAGTTATTAGATCTCCCCTCAGTCGTCTTTTTTCTAAAGTGAATAACCCTAATTTTGATAATCTTTCTGGGTACTGTAGTCCACCCATTCCAGTTATTACTTTAGTTGCCCTCCTCTGAACCCTCTCCAGCTCTGCTATGTCTGCCTTGTTCACAGGAGCCCAGAACTGTACACAGTACTCCATGTGTGGTCTGACTAGTGATTTGTAAAGTGGCAGGACTATGTTCTCATCACGGGCATCTATGCCTCTTTTGATGCAGCCCATTATCTTATTGGCCTTGGCAGCAGCTGTCTGACATTGGTTTCTGCAGCTTAGATTTCTGTTCACTAAAATTCCTAGGTCCTTTTCTATGTCAGAGTTACCCAATATTTTACCATTTAGTATGTACTGGTGACTTGCATTATTCCTTCCCATATGCATAACTTTACATTTGTCAGTGTTAAACCTCATCTGCCACTTCTCTGCCCAAGCCTCCAGTCTATCCAGATCCATCTGTAGCAGTGTACTGTCCTCTTCTGTGTTAATTACTTTACACAGTTTAGTGTCATCTGCAAAAATTGATATTTTACTGTGCAAGCCTTCTACAAGATCATTAATAAATATATTGAAGAGAATAGGGCCCAATACTGACCCCTGTGGTACCCCACTAGTTACAGTGACCCAATCTGAGTATGTGCCATTAATAACCACCCTCTGTTTTCTATCACTGAGCCAGTTACTTACCCAGATACAGACATTTTCTCCCAGGCCAAGCATTCTCATCTTATATACTAACCTTTTATGTGGTACAGTGTCAAATGCTTTGGAGAAGTCCAGATATACGACATCCATTGATTCGCTGCGGTCCAGTCTAGAACTTACCTCCTCATAGAAACTGATTAAATTGGTTTGACATGACCGATCCCTCATGAAGCCATGCTGATATGGAGTAATTTGCTTATTTTCATTGAGGTACTCCAAGATAGCATCTCTTAGAAAACCCTCAAACAGTTTACCCACGACAGATGTTAAACTTACCGGCCTATAGTTCCCAGGCTCTGTTTTTGGACCCTTTTTGAATATTGGCACCACATTTGCTATGCGCCAATCCTGTGGAACACTCCCTGTCAGTATAGAGTCCTTAAATATCAGAAATAAGGGTCTAGCGATGACATTACTTAATTCTCTTAGGATACGGGGGTGTATGCCATCCGGTCCTGGCGATTTGTCTATTTTAATCTTTTTAAGACGTAGCTCTACTTCTTCCTGGGTCAGACAGGGCACTTTTAATGGGGAATTTACTTTTATATTCTGCATTTCATCTGACAGTTCATTTTCCTCAGTGAATACAGTGGAGAAAAAGATATTTAGTAGCTTCGCTTTCTCCTCATCGCTCTCTGCAACTCCCCCCTCATTACTCTGTAAGGGGCCAACACCTTCAGGTTTATACTTTTTACCATTTATATAATTAAAGAACATTTTAGGGTTAGTTTTACTTTCTTTGGCGATTAATCTCTCGGTCTCTAGTTTGGCTGTTTTTATTTGTCTTTTACATATTCTATTTTTTTCCTTGTAGTTTTTCAATGCTTCCTCGCTCCTCTCCTGTTTTAGTGATTTAAATGCTTTCTGTTTATCATTTATTGCTTTCTTTACAGTTCTGTTTATCCACATTGGTTTTTTCTTGTTCCTTAACCTTTTATTCCCATAAGGTATGTACCTCTCACAATTAGATATTAGGATGCTTTTAAAAATATCCCATTTTGTGGCTGTATTTTTATTTTTGAGGACTTTGTCCCAGTTAGTTAGGCCTATGGCCTCTCTTAGTTGGCTAAATTTAGCTTTTTTGAAGTTAGGTATTTTTGTTCCTCCCTGAAGAAACGCTCTTTTGAATGACAATTGGAAGGTTATTATATTATGGTCACTATTTCCTAGGAGTCCCCCGACCTGCACATCTGTTGTTCTGTCAGGTCTATTGGTTAATACTAAGTCCAGTATGGCCGTCCCTCTAGTCGGGTCCTGAACCAGTTGGGAAAGGTAATTGTCTTTGGTTATTTCCAAGAACCTGTTTCCTTTATGAGATATACAGGTTTCAGTTTTCCAGTCTATATCTGGGTAGTTGAAATCCCCCATAATAATGACCTCATTATGATTTGCCACCTCGTCTATTTCGTTTAGAAGTAGATTTTCTATGGGCTCTGGTATACTAGGGGGTTTATAATAAACTCCGATTAGTATTTTATTATTGTTTTTGGCTCCATTTATTTCTACCCACAGTGACTCCACATCTTCATGTCCCTCACTTATATCTTCCCGCAGTGTGGGCTTTAGACAGGACTTTACATAAAGGCAGACCCCTCCCCCTCTCCGGTTTTGGCGATCCTTTCTAAAAAGACTGTAACCATGTACGTTAACTGCCCAGTCATAGGTATCATCCAGCCATGTCTCAGTTATTCCCACTATGTCATAGTCCTCCTCACACATCACTAATTCCAGTTCACCAATTTTATTAGTCAGGCTTCTGGCATTAGTGTACATACACTTTAGAGGTCTATGTATATTTTTTACCCCCCTTTTTAAATTACTATTACCTGTGAAGTGAATATCCGGTGTTTTTGGGTTACTTTGGTTGATGTTTTCCGCAATATTCTCCCTACATTCCTCACTAATCCCAACCCCCACTAACCCCCCACTCTCCCCGACTGTGACCCACTCTCTATCTACACTATCTACCCCCTTATTAGTATTACCCCCCACCCTCCCCCCAGATCCTAGTTTAAAAGCTCCTCCAGCCGTCTAACCATTTTTTCCCCCAAGGCAGTTGCACCCTCCCCATTAAGGTGCAGCCCGTCCCTACTGTAGAGTCTGTAGCCGACAGAGAAGTCGGCCCAGTTCTCCATGAACCCAAACCCTTCCTTCCTGCACCAGCCTCTGAGCCACTTATTTAACTCCCTAATCTCCCGTTGTCTCTCTAGTGACGCTCGTGGCACTGGTAGTATTTCTGAAAACACTACCTTGGAGGTCCTGGACTTGAGCTTCTCTCCTAGTTCCCTAAAATCATTTTTAAGGACCTTCCATCTCCCCCTGACTTTGTCATTGGTGCCAATGTGTACCATGACCGCCGGGTCTTCCCCAGCCCCACCCAGCAATCTGTCAATCCGATCCGCGATATGCCGAACCCGAGCACCCGGGAGACAACACACTGTTCGGCATTCACGGTCTCGGCGACAGATGACCCTGTCTGTCCGCCTAATTATAGAGTCCCCTACCACCAGCATCTGTCTGGCCTTTGCTGCTCTCCTTTTCCCATCCTTCCTGCAGCGGTCATCCTCCTGGTGTCTAGGAGAAATGCCCTGCTGCAGTGTCGCTGGTCCTAGGCTTTCATCCCTAATATCAGCCAAACAGGCATATTTACTAGGGTGTTCCAGCTCAGGACTAGCCTCCCTGGCAATTTTCCCTCTACCCCTCCTTACTACATTAACCCAACTGCTGACCTTATAGTCCTGCTCTTGCCCATCTCCTCCCTCCTCCTCTTCACTGGCCCCAGCCAGTGCCTGCACTGTGAGGTCTAAGCCTCTCTCCAGGTGTTCAATGCCCCTAAGTATGCCAAGCTGCTTATTTAGATCCAAGATCCGGGCTTCCAAATATGCAACGTGATTGCATCTAGTGCAAATGTATTCACCCTCGAATGGTTCTTCAAGGCATGCATACATTGCACAGGACACACACTTAGTAGCATTGTCCATGGAGCACCTGCTAGATGGGGATATACAGTACAGAAAAACAGTAAATATATGATTAGGGTTTGCTGTAGCTGGAGGACTACAAATCAAGTTAACACACAAGGAAAATCACTCCAACCTTACTTTTTGCTCCTGGTCTTAAACTCCGGTTTTTTAACTCCACTTATACACAGCCCACTTACAAAGCAAGCCCAAAGTCAGAGCAAGCTCTATAAGAGTTTAGCTATGTAATTTATAGCACCTGGGATTGCTAACCACTCCCCTTCACCAGGTACACAGCAGAGAAAAAAAAATGGGTTTAAATGGTATTACCAAATGCAACCAAATGCAAGCACTAAACAAACAAAGAACTTTGCAATAAACTATAGACAGTTATTTGCAGTCACTCCCACAAATTCACACTCAGTACCAGAACTCCGGTTTTTTAACTCCACTTATACACAGCCCACTTACAAATGTCAGATTTGCAAAAAATGGCCTGGTCAGGAAGGTGAAAACAGGCCCGGGGTTGAAGGGGTTAAGAGTAACGTATTGTAAACAATTAGAAAATTCTGGCTTAAGTGCAAGGGTGGCAGGACTTAGCCACTCAACGCACCTTAACCCTGCTTTCCAGGACACTACCCCCACCACCTGGATGCCAGGCCTTGTCCAGAAAAGCAGAGACCTTAAGCCTAATTTACATAGTTTTAAAAACACTGTGGGGGAGATTTATCAAAACTGGTGTACAGTAGATCAGCCCAGTGTGCCCCCATTAGACCTCAGATTAGCCCAATGTGTCCCCATCAGACCTCAGAACAGCCCAGTGTGCCCCCATCAGACCTCAGATCAGCCCATTGTGTCCCCATCAGAACTCAGATCAGCCCAGTGTGCCCCCATCAGACCTCAGATCAGCTCAGTGTGCCCCCATCAGACCTCAGAACAGCCCAGTGTGCCCCCATCAGACCTCAGATCAGCCCATTGTGCCCCCATCAGACCTCAGATCAGCCCATTGTGCCCCCATCAGACCTCAGATCAGCCCACCCAGCCCCATAACAATAAAATAAAAACCTCTCTTACCTGTCCTGCGCCACGGCTCTGCTCCTGGTCCGGTGCTCCTCTGGCTTCTAAGGCCGGCGCTGCACTGTCACCTGACTGCGTGCTGCGTCAGGTCATAGTGCGCGCACTATGTAAGCCAGAGGAACGGAGCCGCGGCGCAGGACAGGTAAGAGAGGTTTTTATTTTATTGTTATGGGGCTGAGTGGGCTGATCTGAGGTCTGATGGGGGTGCCGCAGCTAAAACATACAAGTGAGCGCTTCCATAATGGAAGCGCTCACTTGTATTCGCTTTATAAGATGCACCGCATATTTCCCCCTACAGTGCTACAAGGCAACAATTTTAGCCACTGAGCCACCATGCTGGAGGGGAAAAGATCTTTACTGGTAGTAGAACTGTTATAAATTCTAGAGATAAGCGAATCAATTCTAGATTAATCAGATTTGTTACAAAATTCACATAAATTCATCCTCCAAACGAATCCAAAGTTTTGGTCATTCACTTCAGACAGATAGAGCAAAAGGGCACCCAGCGTCATTTTACTGTGAAAATTGGTGGGGAAACAACAAGAAGAAAGTAGATGGAGGATCACATGACCCTTTAAATGGGGAGAGTTGCCCTCAGAAGTTGACAGACAGTCTCAGCCGCCAATCGGGGGAAACTTTGGCTGGTCCTGCTGCTAAGAAAGCAATAGAACACTTGTGACCTGAGAGCATATGTTGTGACCGTTTCTGCCAAAAAGCAGTTGCAGAGCAGGCACAAGCCAGTAATCAAGCTGTACTAGGGACACTATAGGGAGAAAACAGGGAGATGTGGGAGATGAGGAGGCATGTCCTTTCTACTGAAGCACTCTCCCTGTCACAGCTCAGGGTGTATGTCCTTTCTCATGTGGTACATCCTTTCTACTGCAGCTCTCCCCCTTTAAGGCCCCACTCACACGACCGTATATTTGCGGGCCCGCATTACTGCGGACCCGCAAATATACGGGGGCCGCCGGGCGTGCGTTCAGCAGCGCTCGGAACACACGTCGTGCGGCCCCATTGAAAATGCCTATACTTGTCCGTGCGCACGGACAAGTATAGGGCATGCTTCAAAAGAGCCGCGGCACAGAGCTAGCTCCGTGCCGCAGCTCTCGGCCCCATTTTGCGGATAGATACAGCCCCATTCACACAGTCGTGTCAATGGGGCCTAACTGTAATATCTTCTAACAGCAGATACAGCTGGTGGTAGTTGAAAAATGGAACTGAGCATGTAGGACCGTGCTTACCCAGCTTAGGAGGTGGATGTGCACATTACTATACAGATTAAACACCAGGAGTGCCATTACAATTTAGTCATTTTCGCAAACAGTATTTATTTGTAAAGTAAATTACAAAAGTAACTAGTTTTTTTTTTATTAATTTTTATTCTATTTTCTGAACATGATAATGAAGGCAGCCATCTTGTCTGAGCTGTTGTTAACAGGATTTTGAGATAGCTTTACAGCAGCTAGCATGGGCCTTAGACACAATGAACAGGAGGGGAACTCGTTGACTTCTATAGGAGAGTTTTTTAGGCATGCTCTGTGACCTGTGCAGAGGTCACTGTACAAGGAAGGAGTAGATAAACTGTTACTGTCACCTATTGTAAATAGTGGATCCTGGGTTATCCATACAGAGGTGATATTAGTCATTGAAATCCTGCCTTTGATAATGAGATGGAATCTGATGGTGATCTGAAAAGTGGATTTTTAAAAATAAAGATCGGCAACATGAACAATTAAAAATAACACACCAAAATTGATTTAAAATATATTTTCATAAAAACTTGATTTAAATGGTTCATTTTCTAAAGACACATATAGGAGTTTGTTTGATTTTCTCTTAGGGTGAGTTCACTTCACCGTTATAGTTTCCGTTATTAGTAACCTATCTAAAAAAAAGCCAGACCGCATAAGATACATCACATATTTTATTATTAAATAGAAATGACAAATTATAAAACCATGTGCAGGACAAAATGGCGATATCCAGACATGAGGAGGCACAAGTGAAATGGTTCAGAAATGTCCGAATAAAAAATGCTAAATGCTAAAGTTCAAGTGCAAGACATGAGACAATAAACAATTACATAGACAGTACACATACCCATAAGTGCCTCCTCATGGATGACGCCAGCCCCAACGCGCTTTTCGGCGTACCCGAAGGTGCACATGGTTTTATAATTTGTCATTTCTATTTAATAATAAAACATGTGATGTATCTTATGCGATCTGGCTTTTTTACATAGGTTACTTATGTTGTATTTTTGGCCATAGGCATAATCCTTTATATCTTCTACATGTATCGGGTGATTTATTTGGCTGACATAAATAGTCTATCACCCTTAGCGAAGCTTCCCGCTATAACATGCTTGTAAGGGAAAATAACGGAATCCATAAGACAGAAGTCAAAACGGAAGCCTTTAAGAGGCATTCCGTAATAGCAGTCTATGGGCAAGCATAATGGATCCGTCCTGGTTTCCATTATGGAGGAGTCCAGTCCTGCATAACGGAAACCAGGCAGATCCGTTATGCTTGCTCATAGACTTCTATTATGATGGATCAAAACGGAATGCCTCTTAAAGGTTTCCGTTTTGATTTCCGTCTTATGGATTCCGTTATTTCCCGTTATAACCATGTTATAAGTGAAAACAATAAAGGAATCCATAATGGTCATGTGAACTCAACCTTAGTGATGACCTATCCTCAGCATAGATTATCAATATCAGATTGGTGAGGGTCCGACTCCTGGCACTCCCACCAATCACCTGTTTGAAGAGTCCACAGCGCTCATGCTTGCACTGCGTTCTGTTCATTGTTCACCTGTTTTGGTTGACATTGCAGCGGCGGAGCAGTGTAACTTATAGGCTGCTTTGTTCCACTCATAGATCAACAGTATGAGAAAACTCGACAATCCCTTTAACCTGAACTGTCATGTTCCACTTATTGTGCAGATGGATCATTGGGCCCCTTCAGGCATCAGGATTTGAGAGTAACAACAATCCCTGCTGCTCTTACAGTTATCCTTCTAGTCATGTGAGATCAGAACACCCCTTTAAACTACTGTATTTTTTGTACTATAAGGTGCACTGGACTATAAGACGCACATAGGATTTAAAATATTTTCATCACACTTGAGATCACATCCCCAATCCTCATCAGATCCCCACTCTTCATCAGGCCCCAAAAATCAGACCCCCCAAGCTCCATCAGACCTCAGACCAGACCACCCCAGACTCCATCAGCCTCAGATTAGACCCCCATCAGCCTCAGATCCGAACCCCCAACCTGCATCAGCCTCAGATCAGATCCCCATCAACCCCCCCAGCCTCCATTAGCTTCAGATCAGACCCCCATCAGCCTCAGATTAGACCCCCATCAGACCTCAGAGCAGACTTTAAAAAAATAAATAAATAAACTTACCTTGCTTGCTCCGGACAGCGCTGCCACTCTCCAGATCCAGGACCCACTGCTCCCTGCTGTTATTCCTGCCTGCGCAGTGATAGGTCATAGTGCGCACCTATGTGCACTACATCCTGACACTGTATGCAGTTAGGACATAGTGCAGCGCGGCATCCAGAAGAACACCAGGTAGAGTAGGTAGAGCCAGCGCAGCCCTTCCCTCGCAGCTCCCTGTGCCTTCTGCATTCTGATGACAGCTTCTATAACGGTAGCAGTTATTAGCATTTGGACTATAAGATGCACTTTTGTAGGGAAAAAAAGTGTGTTTTATAGTAAAAAAATATTGTAATTTCTGCAGAGAAATGTTAACTTTGGGTAAACAGCTTAGTATTGGAATGCCAGCACTTTTAACTTTCTTCAAAAAGAACGCAGTACCGCAATATAAGTTCTGTTTGTAATTCCATCAATTTTGGCGTTAAAGGGTTTCTGTCATCAGAATTTACCATAGTAAACCAAGTGTCATTTGCAGTACGCAAATGACACCTGATGACAGATCTTTTTGTTTTATACTTTTCTGTAAAGTTGTTAGTGAGAAAAGTCCGTTTTTAAAATATGCAAATTAGCTCCCCTAGGTGCAGTAGGCGTGAACCCTGCACCTAGAAGCGACCGTAATGCCTCCTCTTACTCCTCCTCCGTAGCGTTGATTGACAGGGCCAGGCAGCCAGCTCTTTCGGCTCCCGGCCCTGTTCGAGTCCGAAATCCCGCGCCTGCGCATTGCGATCAGCAATGCGGGCGCATTGAGGAAGCCGGGAGCCGGGCGGCCGGCGGCTCAACGCGCATGCGCGGATTGCTGATCGCAATGCGCAGGCGCGGGATTTCGGACTCGAACAGGGCCGGGAGCCGAAAGAGCTGGCTGCCTGGCCCTGTCAATCAACGCTACGGAGAAGGGGTAAGAGGAGGCATTACGGCCGCTTCTAGGTGCAGGGTTCACGCCTACTGCACCTAGGGGAGCTAATTTGCATATTTTAAAAACAGACTTTTCTCACTAACAACTTTACAGAAAAGTATAAAACAAAAAGATCTGTCATCAGGTGTCATTTGCGTATTGCAAATGACACTTGGTTTACTATGGTAAATTCTGATGACAGAAACCCTTTAAGCATTTAGTTAACATGCTGAAACTGTAACAGTAACTGTGATTGAACTAAGCAAAGGCACCGGTGGCAGTCATGCTTAGCCATTTTACAATGTACTGGAAGGAAGGGCGCTCTTCACAGGAAATAAGACCAGCTCCGGCTAATAGAGGCACTGAACCAATGCACTCAACACTGCTCGGGGCAGGACTTATAACAGCCAAAGACACAATAAAAGAAATGTCAACAATCTTAATAAGGTTTAATAGAAGGTCAGATTATCCATGTACTTAGTCACCATCATTCTTCAAATGGGATTTGACGGACATGGCCTTTTAAATGTATTTTGTCAGCATGTCATTCTACAGTTTAAATGCACATACAGTAAAATGAATGGCAATTCTTGATGATCAGTGACTTTCACTAGAATTGGGACAGTTGCATTTTAATTGACTTTTCCCCCTTGAGCGCATTGCTGGAAAGTCTACTCTGCGGTACACTGGCAGCAGGAGGAAACAGCTGAACTCTTGTCCAATTTCCCCGGCTCAGCCGTCATGTGGTATCCATTTGCAGTGCCACTGTCATGGTTTACATTCAGACATGTGTCTCGCAGCTTAAGGCGAGATTTTCTGACTCGTGTATATAGATTACATTTTCTAAATTTGGACACATTAGTGGTTGAGTACTGTATATAATGTAATCTTCATGTGTATGCGGCCATAAAATGATCTGTATGTGATATTAAATGTTTGCGGTTTGTAAGATGAAACTGGAATAACATAATGGAATCATTTTTCAGCAAAGAACTAAACGTAAAATGATTTTTAGATTTTAGGTTCAGATCAAATACATGAAGTCCCTCTCCATAGCAAAAAAGGAGACAAAGATATCCAGATAACAGGCTGCATGTGGCAACTAGCGCTCTAAAGGCCCCCATAGACATTAGTGCATTGTCGGTCAAACCCATTGAGAATGGCGGCTCATAGCAGTCCACTGTCTGGGTAGAGAAGGATTGGGCAAAGTGAATATTTTCGCCTGACCCTTTTGTTCACCTGGGAGATAAGCCACCGTCAGAAGTATCTAGGAGGAGCTTTCTCCTCAACCGTGAGTCAGGAGAGAGAGCTTTCAGCAGGGGCGTAGCAATAGCGGGTACAGAGGAAGCAGTCGCTACCGGGCCCAGGAGACTGAGGGGGCCCAAAGACCCTTGTGCCACATAAGAAAACACTGGTATTATAGAAAGTGCATGTAGGTCAAGTTACATCTCTGGCTGGAGGGAAGCTGTAAGGTCAAGACTTTGACATGGGGGGCATTTAAATTTTTGCCTCCGGCAAAGCACTGAGGGAACCAAACTGAAGTTTTGCACCAGGGCCCATGAGCCTTTAGCTACATCCCTGGCTTTCAGCTAAAAGATCGTTCAACCAATAGCTAATTAATATGGGTGCCCGCCTTTAGGTCAGGTCCACACATTTAGGCTACATTCACACGTCCGTATTTTGCTGATCCGCAAATTGCGGATCCGCAAATTGCGGATCCACAAAACACGGACACCGGCAATGTGCATTCCGCAATTTGCGGAACACACATAATAGAAATGCCTTTTCTTGTCCGTGTATTCGGACAAGAATAGGACATGTTCTATTTTTTTCGGGAGCCGCGGAACGGAAATGCCGTCTGCATCTTTTGTGGCCCCATTGAAATGAATGGATCCACATCCTATCCGCATAATTGTGCGCAAATGCGGAGACGGATGCTGAAAGGATGCGGATGAAAAAAACGGACGTGTGAATGGGGCCTTAGTTTTGGCTGACCTTTTTTGACATGCATTTTTTTGTGTTTTTTTTCTGCCAAAATGCCAACTCCCGTTGTTAGTTTGGAAGTCTATAGGAATTACAAAGTGCTGTACACACTTCTTTTTTATAGTAACTTTTTTCAATTCTACTCCATTTTTTTGTGTCCATTGCATTTTTGTTTTAAAATTGTAGCATGCTGTAGCTATGGGGTTTTTCAGATGTTTTTCTATGCCCTTTCCTATAGAAAAAAAACCCTGAAAAAATACATTTCACATGTGTGAAGAAGAAAACACCACAGAAAAAAACATCATAAGGCCTCTTCCACACGAGCGATACAGATTGTATCAGGATCTTTTCGGGATAAAACTGATGGTTTTGCACACAAGTTCAACCCGTTTTTTCTGGGATGGCGTTCAGTGTTTGCGTTTTTCCATCGTGATTGTATCCGGAATGCATGTGTTTTTCATGCTCGTGAAAAAAAAACAAAAACCTGAAGAATAACAATCTACATCTCCTACAACCATCTGTGAAAAACACATTGCATACAGATGCCTTACGTTTTTTCACACAAGCCCCATTCAGAAAAGCACAATGTAGAATATGATGCAATTTTTCCTGAATGCAAATTGAAATGAACAGGTCAGGATTCAGTCCGGATGTTATGCACCAAGTTTCTTAGTGGCGTTTTTACATGGCTAACATTTTTGAAGAGGAGAGTATGTGCTCCTGCTCCTCTGTTGTAGAGCTGTATGGGAAAAAATGAATAAAAAAAAAATAAGAAAAAATTAAATGCAAAAACGCCATTTAAAACTCAACACACATTGAACTTTTTTTTTTGGAATGGAACTCTATAGGACAAAAACACCAGGCAATAAGGAAAAAATGCCAGACTCAGAGCATGCTGCATCTTGAAAAAATGCCATTGACATGAAAAACCCACATCAAGGGTAAAAAAAAAAAATACTTTTACGTTTGTCCTGAGTTTAAAATCTCCCATTGACTTCCATGCAACATCTGAAGCCGTATTTTTTTTCCCTGTAGCAAAAACGAAAAAATATGCACCAAAATCCACAAAACCCCTCAGAAACACCACTGGTATGTGACACCAGCCTAAAATTGCATGTGAGAAAAATACATGCAGTTTTATATAATTTTTTTTTGCCAAAAAAATGCCAGGACAATTTTATATGTAGAAGCCTTAGGATAATTATATTCAGTAATATGCTGGACACATGCTAAAATAAGACAATAGTAATAATAATACTAAAAATAATGTAGAATATTAGTAAATGAATAGTGCAGGAATGCAATAATAAGCTCGGGGTTGATCTTTGGCCTAGAGGACATACGCAGGCCCCTTATTTTCTTAGACCTCTGAGAAGTGACAGGAGGAAAAGGTCAACCCTGCCGAAGACAGACATGTAACTACTTTTCATGTAAGCCAGCAGCACCGTAACTTTGTAAAGCTCTGTAGTGGAATCTGTAAGGTATGTACAGTAATAGCTACAACTCTGCTTACTTTATCTTTACGCTGTATGTATTCTACAATATAATTATGTCTTACTATTTCTGTATTTCTATTCTTTTGCACACATCTTAAGAAAGTTTGTCAATCTCATTTTTTTAAAATATCAAAGATGTACCCCAACATGTTTACATAGAAAAGTGTGTCCGTCAGTCCAGCTTCCCTAAGCATTACCACAAGGCTTTGATCCAAGTTTGAAAGTCTTGTGTTATTTCCTTGTCTGTAATGACCAGGGAAGGATTTTGGAAGTCTAAGGGCAGGAGAAAATGTCTGTCCTACGTAATAAATGCATTGTCCCAACAAGACATCCCCTGTCCACACACTAGGGGGATGTGTGTGATGAATGGGGGTCTGACCACTGGGTCTGACCACATTCATATAGAGTGGCAGACATACATGTGTGTCACTCAATTCAACTCTATGGGTCAGTCAGAGATAACCAAGCTCAAGAGTTGGGCAATTTCCAGCAGCCCAACAGAGCTGAATGGAGTGACAGTGTCTATTCATGTCCACTGCTCCATTGAAATGGGGGAACTAGTACTCAGTGGAGACTCCAGAGGTTGGACAACCATAATCAATTTATCCCCAATTCTTTGGTTAGGAGATAAGTTGTAATGGGATAACCCCTTTAGGCTGATGTTAGTAAGCAATTATAGTGGTTGCCTCATGGCAGCAACCCATTTCATACTGCCTAGGGCATAGGGATGACATAGAGGTGGTTCGCCCTCTCAGAATGTCCTCTGTGAGCCAGAATGGAAAATTAAACAGGTAGTCAAGAACAACAGCTTATCAAGCAGTCAAGAGTCTTATTAGTAGGGGTCTGACCACTGGGCAGGAGCGTTGCTAGGGTCTCAAAAGATCCGGGGTCCAAGCCCCAATGCATATGGCCCAATTTTTTAAGTCGACCAACCACCCCCCACCCCCCAACCCCCCTGAAAACACTAACACTGAAGACATTTTGCTGTACTTGCTATACAGCAGCACATACCTCTCACATCCAAGGCCTCCCAGGTGACGTCTCCTCTGATGTAGATCTCTCTGTCATCATCTTCTTCATTTGGTCCATACAACTTCTCTCATCCGCCTTGTCTCTGCAGAGTATGACACATGGACATCTTAGCTTCCTTAATTTTCTGTACCTTGAAATACTATCCTGAAGAAATATCAGTGCCCCATAGTAATAGTGCTCCTCAAAGTCCCACCAATAGTAATCCCCTTCTAGAATACCCTCATTATTAATTCCTGCCCCCTACAGTGTCCCCAACAGTGATAGTGCTCCCCAAGAATGCCCTCATTAGTAGAAGAGCCCATCAGTATTAATAATGCCCTTACAGAGCCCCCAGTAGAAATAAGGCCCCCTATTGTTCCCCCAGTGGTAATAAAGCTCCCTACAGACCCCTCAGTAGTAATAAGACCCCCCATAGTGCTCCTAGTACAGATAAGGCGTATCTATAAGTCCCTCCTAGCCCCCAGTAGTAATAAGAACGCCTAATGTCCCCTGGATTTAAAATGCCTCCACAGTGCCCCCAGTATTTATATTGCCTCCTACTGTTATAATGCTCGCCCTGAAGTATTTATAATGCTCACCCTGAAGTGCCCCCCTGTAGTTATATTCCTCCGTTTACTGTCCTCAGAAATTATAATTCCTCAGCCCCTCCGCCATAGAGTCCCATGTAAATACCATCATTCAGAACTGATCACATGACCTGTAATGTCATCACAGGTCCTTCAGATCTTGCAGTGCATTAGATTCAATTGTATTGCCGTCCTGAGGATGGCAATACAGTTGTATCTGTCAGGCAGGCAGGACATTTGGGGCCTGGGAGAAAACATCAGGGGCCCAGGCCCCAAATGTTTTAGCCTAGCAACGCCCCTGCCACTGGGATCCCCTAACAATATGAGAACAGAGGTTCTGTAAATGGAGCATGCACCATGTTGCTCCATTCAAACTCTACTGAGTGTGCAGATACAGCCAGGGGTGGGCTGGCCATAGACCCTATGGTGAAATTTCCCAGTGGGCTGGAGTCCAGACGACAGTCTGAGCACTCCTCACTGAGAGCGTGAGCCAGGTACATAATCATCTTGTGCTCTCACTATATTTTAATGTAGGAGCATTGGTACTTATGCACCTGGCCAATTGCTGCATGTTCCCTTCTGAATTTAGCTGTATCATCATCTTCAGGACCACAATACAGTTGATGAGGCAGTGTTTTTTTCTGCATTGTGGTATTTGGTTCTGGTAGGCTGGTATTTTGTGCTGCATTACGGTATTGCTGGCCCCACCTAGTTATGCTGTCCCTGCCTACTTATTTGCTGGTGGGCAGAGAATCTATTTGTGTTGCCCCACCTTCTCTCACTTTGGACCTGCCTACAACATGGTGCCATTTTTAGATTTTTTTTTTCTAGGGCCACTTTAAGTTCCCAGTCCATTCCTGGATACAGCTCAGCGCCGTACTTGTCTATCCTCATCGGTCCCTTAGAATTTGAATGCAGAATAAGTGTCCTTGCTTGACTGTTGCTGCATTCAAATAGAAGTTAAACGCCACAATTTACATGAACTAGAGGGGTCTTGGCAGTCAGACCCACACTGCTAAGATACTAACCACCTAACCTTTGAATGGGTGATAAGTCTAGTCTCTATGGACCAACGTATTTAAAATGTCAAGCCTGCATAGTGGCTCAGTGATTATGTTCTCCCCATGATTGTTGGGGTGTAATCTGGATGCTCTTAAAATGCTTCCTATGGAATTGGACCTAGTCTGTTTTTCAGATACGGAATTAACATTGTGAGCCCCAATACAGACAGGGGCAGATTTGAAAGATGGCAATCTCTGTATTCTGGGAAATAAGTTGGTGCTATATTAAAGAGAATGTGAGACAGAAAATATTTTCTGTAATATATACTATTTGGTGCTCACTCTATCCTTGAATGGAATGGTGCTCTTGTTCCAGGACCGGCCTACCAGGTCCAAAAAAGTCGAAGTGAATAAAATAGGAAATGGATCAGGCACTCAATATCTGAAAAAACTAGTGGTGGATTAGACAGGTTTATTGCAACAATATGTTAAAATACAAACACTAAAATGTGTATCGTGTGTATCGTGTGTATACCCTTTATAGGTAATGTGTACAAATGCTCGCAGTTTAGGCAACAAGATCTGCGAGCTAATATCAATAGTTTGTAGAGATAATTTGGACTTGGTTGTAATAACAGAGACATGGTTCAGAGATTGCAATGACTGGGAAACAGCCATTCCGGGATACATTTTGTATAGGAACGATAGGGTGGAGAAAAGGGGGGGTGGGGTCGCCATTTATGTTAAAGATACCATAAAATCAACAGTGATCCAAAATTCATGTAAGGAGTTGGAGACTCTCTGGGTCTGCTTGCAAAATAAAAAGGGATCTGTTACCAGAGTAGGTGCTATCTATAGGCCTCCAGGGCAATCTGAAGAGCATGACATTATGCTGGTGGATGAGATTACCCAAATGGCAGTAAAGGGAGATATTGTAGTTATGGGAGACTTCAACATGCCGGATGTTGATTGGAATATCCCTTGTGCGTCCACATGCAAAAGTAGGAACATAGTAGAGGCCCTGACGGGTATGTCCCTAAAACAGTTGGTGAAAGCGCCAACTAGAGGTGAAAATATCCTAGATCTAGTATTTACAAATGGGGATCTGGTATCTGAGGTGAAGGTGGGAGAAAATCTGGGTTCCAGTGACCACCAATGTTTGTGGTTCGAAGTCCAAACTGACTGTGAGAAATCCCATTCTGCAACCAAAGTATTGGATTTTACGAAGACCAAGTTTGAGGTTATGGGAGAATATGTAAAGAAAGAATTAAAAGGGCGGGATAAAACAGCAGGAGCGAGTGCTCAGTGGAAGGCATTTAAAGAAGTCCTCTTAAAGGCAACTAGACTATATGTTAGACAAATTAGCAAAAGGAAAAGAAAGAGAAATCCACTATGGTTTACTAGAGAGGTAAGAGCTACAGTGAATGATAAAAAGTCTGCCTATAAGAGGTATAAAGAGTCTGGAAGTGTAGCAGACAGAGAAGTGTATAAAATTATACAGAAGAAGACAAAACAGATTATTAATGCTGCTAAAGCTTCAAAGGAGGAAGAAATGGCCAAATCTGTTAAGGAGGGAAATAAAACCTTCTTCAGATATATTAGTGACAGGAAGAAGAAAAACTGCGGCATTACAAAACTTAGCAATGGAAAAAATCTGTGTATAGATGGGAATAAGACGGTCGCTGACCATCTGAATAACTACGTCTGCTCAGTTTTTTCAGATGGCGACTTTCATAATCAGAACATGGCTGGACATAGCATTGCCTCTAGTTGTAAGGTTTCAGCCCCAGTGTTTTCAGAGGCCGATGTTCTACAGGAACTTGTCCGGCTAAAGTTAAATAAGGCAATGGGTCCGGATGGCATCCACCCCAGAGTTCTTAAAGAACTC
This sequence comes from Rhinella marina, assembly GCA_900303285.1. Lineage (NCBI taxonomy): Eukaryota > Metazoa > Chordata > Amphibia > Anura > Bufonidae > Rhinella > Rhinella marina. The sequence goes on along the minus strand of ONZH01010119.1, from coordinate 11,935 downwards.
CGATCTGTGATTGTTGGCCCCCTGACTGATCTATATAATCAGTCCCTTCTTACAGGAGATGTTCCTGATGATTGGAGAATGGCTAATGTTGTACCCATTCACAAGAAGGGTAGTAGAGAAGAAGCTAGTAACTATAGGCCAGTCAGCTTGACATCTGTAGTGGTAAAAATGATGGAGACTCTACTAAAAAAGAAGATAATTGACCATCTAACAATAAACAACTTGATGGACCCAAACCAGCATGGCTTTACTGAGGGCCGATCATGTCAGACTAATCTCATTGATTTCTTTGACTATGTAACTAAAGTGCTGGATGAAGGTGGTGCTGTGGATATCGCCTACCTGGATTTCAGTAAAGCTTTCGATACGGTTCCCCATAAAGAGCTGATAGAGAAGTTATCAAAAATTGGACTTAACCCCTGGATAGTTCAGTGGATCTGCAGTTGGCTGAAGGACAGATACCAGAGGGTTGTTGTTAATGGAGTGTATTCTGAGGAGAGGCTGGTTACAAGTGGGGTGCCACAGGGATCTGTTCTGGGTCCTGTTCTGTTTAACATGTTTGTAAATGACATAATGGACCAGGGGCTGGCTGGCAAATTTTAGCCTGGGGGGCAAGCACACAGAACTGGCCCATGTGTAGTGGCCCACCCTTAACCTGTTTAACTCCGCCTACCATAAAGCCGGTATAGGTAAATGGGCTTTAAATGGTTAAAAGGCGGCAGCTGGTTGTGTTTTCATGTTGGATCCCAGATACAGAACATGGCTGAGTCCGTAGCAACAGCCTGATCATTAGAGGGACCAGATTTACCAACCCCTGAGCTTAAGAGACTCCATTGAGTACAATGGGGTATGCTCAGGATGCTGCTCTTTTACCGGACAAAAAGGTCTTGCATGCAGAACTTTTCTGCCCGGTCTTTTTAACAGAATCTGTGACCCAAACGCAAATGTGAATGGATAGTATTAGACGTATAGCATCAGATGTCTGTTTAACACAAATACAGAACAAGAACCAAGATCACTACATACACACAGCACCAGAACCAAACCTAGAAGTCAAACACAGAACCAGAACCAAGTTCACTGCATGAATACAACACCAGAACCAGGCCCATAAGTCAAATACAGCAACAAAATCAACAAGAAATATAGCACCATAACTAAACCTATAAGTCAAATACAGAACCAGAACCAAGTTTACTACATAAATACAGCACCAGAGCCAAACCCATAAGTCAAATACAGCACCAGAACCTAGTTCAATACATAAATACAGCACCAGAACCAATTTCTCTACATAAATACAGCACCAGAACCAAGTTCTCTACATAAATACATCACCAGAACCAAGTTCTCTACATAAATACAGAACCAGAACCAAGTTCTCTACATAAATACAGCATCAGAACCAAGTTCAATACATAAATACAGCACCAGAACCAAGTTCTCTACATAAATACAGCAACAGAACCAAGCTCACTACATAAATACATTACCAGATTTTAAATGTTTAGTACAGATACCATCTGAGTAGTCAGGTCAGCCCTCGCCATATGAAACTACAGCTCCCAGTATGGCCTGAACAAGTGTAAAGGGATGCTGGGAGTTATTGCGCAAAACAGCATGCTACCACCCATCATCAGCTGTAGATCATCCAGGTGACTACAGCTCCCATCATACACAGTCAGTAGCAGAATAATCATTTCCATTTAGTGACTTACAGGTGACGTCTCCTCCTTCCCCATCTGGTTCAGACCACCATGACGACTCCTCCCATCCACAATGCAGCTTTGCAGATTTTGCCGAGAAGATGTCTTCAGCTTCACGTTTTACCAACACATTGGCACCCTGCATACTGACACAAACTCATCTTAGTGCCACATTCTGTGCCCTGAATATAACAGTAGCATTAGTGCCACATACTCTGTGCCCTCTGTATACAGTGCCATATGCCCTCTGTGTATAGTGCCACATGCTCTGTGCCCTCTGTATATAGTGCCACATAATCTGTGCCATCTGTATATAGTGCCACATACTCTGTGCCCTCTGTATATAGTGCCACATACTCTGTGCCCTCTGTATATAGTGCCACATATTCTGTGCCCTCTGTATACAATGTCATATGCCCTGTGCCCTCTATATATAGTGCCACATACTCTGTGCCCTCTGTATACAGTGCCATATGCCCTTTACCCTCTGTATATAGTGCCACATGCTCTGTGTCCTCTGTTTATAGTGCCACATGCTTTGTGCCCTCTGTATATAGTGCCACATAATCTGTGCCATCTGTATATAGTGCCACATACTCTGTGCCCTCTGTATATAGTGCCACATACTCTGTGCCCTCTGTATATAGTGCCACATATTCTGTGCCCTCTGTATACAATGTCATATGCCCTGTGCCCTCTATATATAGTGCCACATACTCTGTGCCCTCTGTATACAGTGCCATATGCCCTTTACCCTCTGTATATAGTGCCACATGCTCTGTGTCCTCTGTTTATAGTGCCACATGCTTTGTGCCCTCTGTATATAGTGTCATATGCCCTGTGCCCTCTGTTTATAGTGCCACACACAGTGCTCCTAATGCTAGTGCCACATGCTTGGTGCCCCTTATAAAACGTGCCTCTTATATGTGCCCCTTTCTGTATAGTGCCCCTTCAGTGTGCCCCCTTTATGTATTGTGCCTCTTGCAGTATATGTGCCCATTTGTGTATAGTGCCTCTTCTGAGTGCCCCCTGAATACAGCATACACACACTGTATTATAATACTCGGTAAAAGCTAGAATGCAGTGGGTGAGACGTCACTGGCTACAAGTTGCTAACGGTCACATGACAAGCTAGATGCAGTGGGTATATAGAGTATATACATCAGTTTATATAATATATATCTATACACACTGCATCTATTATACCTCGTACCTAACATATCAGTACACTGCTGTATATACTATATATCTGTACACACTGTATCTATTATACCTCATATATCAGTACACTGCTGTATATACTATATATCTGTATACACTGCATCTATTATACCTCGTACCTCACATATCAGTACACTGCTGTATATACTATATATCTGTACACACTGCATCTATTATAACTCACATATCAGTACACTGCTGTATATACTATATATCTGTACACACTGCATCTATTATACATCATACCTCACATATCAGTACACTGCTGTATATATATCTGTACACACTGCATCTATTATACTTTTATAATACATGCAGTATATACAGATATATAGCATATACAGCAGTGTACTGATATGTGAAGTATGACGTATATTAGATGCAGTGTGTACAGATATATAGTATATACAGCAGTGTACTGATATGTGAAGTATGACGTATATTAGATGCAGTGTGTACAGATATATAGTATATACAGCAGTGTACTGATATGTGAGGTATAATAGATGCAGTGTGTACAGATATATAGTATATACAGCAGTGTACTGATATGTGAGGTATGAAGTATAATAGATGCAGTGTGTACAGATATATAGTATATACAGCAGTGTACTGATATGTGAGGTACGAGGTATAATAGATGTAGTGTGTACAGATATATAGTATATACAGCAGTGTACTGATATGTGAGGTATGAGGTATAATAGATGTAGTGTGTACAGATATATAGTATATACAGCAGTGTACTGATATGTGAGGTATGAGATATAATAGATGCAGTGTGTACAGATATATAGTATATACAGCAGTGTACTGATATGTGAGGTATGAGGTATAATAGATGCAGTGTGTACAGATATATAGTACATACAGCAGTGTACTGATATGTGAGGTATGGGGTATAATAGATGTAGTGTGTACAGATGTATAGTATATACAGCAGTGTACTGATATGTGAGGTGTGATGTACAGTATAAGTTACACCTTGTATCTCACATATCAGTACACTGCATTGTATACTATATACCTGTACACACTACATCTATTATACCTCACATATCAGTACACTGCTGTATATACTATATACGTTTACCCACTGCATCTATTATACCTTGTACCTGACGTATCAGTACTCTGTGTGTATATGTCAGGTGTGAGGTATAAAAGATGCAGTGTGTACAGATATATGTGGACAGTCATATATTATGGTCACTGTGTTAGAGTTAAGGGCCAGTATTGGGGTTAGGGGTCAGTATTGGGGTTAGGGGTCAGTATTAGGGATAGGCGTAGTATTAGCATAAAGCTACATTCAGACGACCAAAAGTGTTTTGCAGTCCCCAAATTGTGGATCCGCAAAACACATATACTGGCCTTGTGCGTTCCACATTTTGCGGAACGCACAGTGCCAGCCCTATATAGAAATGCCTATTCTTGCGGACAAGAATAGGGCATATGCACTATATTTTTTTGGGGGGAACGGAACTACGTATGCGGACAGTACATGGTGTGGTGTCCGCATCTTTTGCGGCCCCATTGAAATGAATGGGTCCGCACCCGTTCGGCAAAATTGTGGAACGGATTCAGACTTAGAAATATGGTCGTCTGAATACGGTTGTCTGAATGCACCCTTAGGGCCAGTATTAGAATTAGGGTCAGTATCAGTTAGGAGCAGTACTGGGGTTAGAGGCAGCGTTAGGGTACATTCAAACAACCGTATTTCCATTCACTTAAAAGGGGCCGCAAATCCTAAGTTCCGTTCCGCAAGCCCTGCAAAAAAAGATAGAGTATGTCCTATCCTTGACCGCAATCGCAGACAAGAACAGGCATTTCTATTATAAGGCTGGGCATGTGTGTTCCACAAAATGTGGAATGCACACGGCCAGTATCCGTGTTTTGTGGATCCGCAATGTGTGGACCTCAAAACACATATGGTCATGTGAATGTAGCCTCAGGGTTAGGGGTCAGTAGTAGGGTTTGGGGTCTGTATGGCGTAGTATTAGAGTTAGGGAAAGTATTAGGGGTCAGTATTAGCAGTCAATATTAGGGTTAGGGACAGGATTAGGGTTAGGGGTCCAGGGTTAGAGGTCAGTACTAGGGTAGGGGTCAGGGGCCAGTATTAGAGGTCAGGGGCCAGTACTAGGGTTAGGCTACTTTCACACTTGCGTCAGCAGGATCCGTTTGTGAGATCAGTCCCAGGCTCTCACAAACGGCCCTGAACTGATCAGTTTTTCCTTAATGCATTCTGAATGGATAAGGATCCGTTCAAAATGCATCAGTTTGCCTCCGTTCCGTCTCCATTCCGCTCTGACAGCGTTTTGGTGTCCGCTTGACTGAGCAGAATGGAAACAGATCCGTCATGACTACAATGTAAGTCAATGGGAACGGATCCGTTTACTCATGCACAATAGTAAACGGATCCGTCCCCCACTGACTTTCAATGGAGTTCTGAACGGATCCGTCTCTGCTATGTAAAAGATAATACAAACGGATCCGTTCAGAACGGATGCAGACGGTTGTATTATCAGGACGGATCCGTTTATGAGAGCCTGGACGGATCTCACAAACGGATCCTGCTGACGCAAGTGTGAAAGTAGCCTTAGGGGTGCGACAGGGCCAGTATTAGGGGGTCAGGCAAGGCCAGTATTAGGGGTCAGTACTAGGGGGTAAGGGGCTAGTATCAGGGTTAGGGGTCCAAGGTTAGAGGTTAGTACTAGGGTAGGGGTCAGGGGCCAAAATAAGTGGTCAGCGGCCAGTACTAGAGGTCAGGGGCCAGTACTAGGATTAGGAGTCAGGCAGGGCCAGTATTAGGGGTCAGGGGCCTATATTAGGGTTATAAGTTCATGCAGGCCAGTATTAGGGGTCAGGGGCCTATATTAGGGTTATAAGTTAATGCAGGCCAGTATTAGGGGTCAGGGGCCTATATTAGGGTTATAAGTTAATGCAGGTCAGTATTAGAGGTCAGGGGCCAGTACTAGGGTTAGGGGTCAGGCAGGGTCAGTATTAGGGGTCAGGCAGGGGCCAGTACTAGGGTTAGGGGTCAGGCAGGGTCAGTATTAGGGGTCAGGCAGGGGCCAGTACTAGGGTTAGGGGTCAGGCAGGGTCAGTATTAGGGGTCAGGCAGGGGCCAGTATTAGGGTCAGGGGTAAGGCAGGGTGGTCAGTACTAGGTGGGCAGGGGCCAGTATTAAGGTTAGGGTAAGGCAGGGCCAGTATGGGGGGTCAGTATAGGGAGGCAGGGGGCAGTATTAGGTTAAGGGGTGCATGTAGGGAGAGGGCAGTTAATACTCACCTGTCCAGGCGCGGTCCCATGATGCAGACCCGGCCTCTTCTGGCGGGTCTGCTCCTGAGGAACGTCGCAGGCAGTCACATCAGTGCGCCGGCCACCGGGAGTAGCGGAGCAGGGAACCAGAGGTTCCCTGCTCTGCCTGCGCTGGCTGTTACTGGCACAATTGTATCTGCATCTAGTGCATGCAGATACAATTGAGTTCAGGAGCCGCGGCGGCCCTGACATACACCGGCCCGGGGGGCATCTGCCCTCCTGCCCCCCGGCCCAGCCCGCCCCTGTAAGGGACGGCTTGGTAGGAAAGGTTTGATTGTTTGCTGATGACACAAAAGTGTGTAATAGGGTTGATGTTCCAGGAGGTGTCGGTAATATGGAGAATGATTTATCTTTATTAGATAAGTGGTCAAAACAATGGAAACTTCAGTTCAATGTTTCCAAATGTAAAATAATGCACTTGGGGAGAAGAAATCCTCTATCTGAGTATCGTATTGGCAGTTCTGTGCTAACAAAGACCTCAGAAGAGAAGGATTTGGGGGTAGTCATCTCTGACAGCCTCAAAATGAGTAACCAATGCAGCCAGGCGGTAGGGAAAGCAAATCGTATGCTTGGCTGCATAGCTAGAGGTATAACAAGCAGAAAGAGGGAGATTGTGATCCCTCTGTATAGAGCTCTAGTGAGACCACATCTGGAATACTGTGTTCAATTCTGGAGACCTCACCTGCAAAGGGATATTGCTAAAATAGAACGGGTCCAAAGAAGAGCTACAAAAATGGTAGGAGGTCTAAAGCATAGAACTTATCAAGAAAGACTCCAAGTTCTTAATATGTATAGTCTGGAGGAAAGAAGAGAAAGGGGGGACATGACTGAAACCTTTAAATATGTTAAAGGACTGAATAAAGTTCAGGAGGGAAGTGTTATTAATAAGAAACAGAACACAAGAACAAGGGGGCACAATCTGAGGTTAGTTGGGGGAAAAATCAAGAACAACATTAGAAAATATTATTTCACTGAAAGAGTAGTAGAAGCTTGGAACAAACTTCCAGCAGAGGTGGTTGATACATCCACAGTAACTGAATTTAAACATGCCTGGGATAAACATGTATCTATCCTAAGATAACAATAAAAGGATAATAAAAGGGCAGACTAGATGGACCAGGTGGTCTTTTTCTGCCGTCAATTTTCTATGTTTCTATGTGATAATATCACATATCCTAGGTACTAAAGAGATGATACTTAAAAGATCGATGTTGCTAGATACAATAAATGCTTAAAATTAATATACATAAAATTCATGAATAACATAAAAAATGCATGGTAATATCAAACAATCTTCAACATAAATCCAGTGGCATATCCTTTATAGCGTAGACCTCCGGACTTGGAATATGATCCTTATATTAAAGGGCTCAAATCCTTTAATATTAAGTAAGTATAGGCCTTGTCTATAGGTTATATAAGAAGAGGTGTATACCGTGGCGTCCCACGGTGATATATACACACTATAGTGTCTTATCCGTGATTTACTCACTGTTAAACTCTGGTATGAAGTGTCGCCATGCACTGTGAAGTAATGTGCGCTGCTGCTCTGTATCCCGCCGCTCACATGGATCCTCCGGCCATATGCGCTGGCACCACGGTATCCTTAGAGTATGCAGTCTATGGCGTCCCACGTGATGTTCCTTCAGCGGTCCTGCCGGCAGTGTTTCGCTGAGAATCGTGGTAGATATCAAATCCTTTCACTGGAAAATAGATGCATAAATAATTGCGGTGGAATAGTTTACCAATGTAAGCTCCCTTATGCCAGACGCGTTTGGAGACACCACTGAGGAAGAGACGTGACGTCTCGATACGCGTCTGGCATAAGGGAGCTTACATTGGCAAACTAAGGCACCATAGACTGCATACTCTAAGGATAACGTGGTGTCGGCGCATATGGCCGGAGGATCCATGTGAGCGGCGGGATACAGAGCAGCAGCGCACATTACTTCACAGTGCATGGCGACACTTCATACCGGAGGTTAACAGTGAGTAAATCACTGATAAGACACTATAGTGTGTATATATCACCGTGGGACGCCACGGTATACACCACTTCTTATATAACCTATAGACAAGGCCTATACTTACTTAATATTAAAGGATTTGAGCCCTTTAATATAAGGATCATATTCCAAGTCCGGAGGTCTACGCTATAAAGGATATGCCACTGGATTTATGTTGAAGATTGTTTGATATTACCATGCATTTTTTATGTTATTCATGAATTTTATGTATATTAATTTTAAGCATTTATTGTATTTAGCAACATCGATCTTTTAAGTATCATCTCTTTAGTACCTAGGATATGTGATATTATCACCTATAGAGGGTATACACACGATACACATTTTAGTGTTTGTATTTTAACATATTGTTGCAATAAACCTGTCTAATCCACCACTAGAAAATATTTTCTGCCAGTTAAAACCAGATAGCAACACATTCTTTTTTTCTAATCTGTTTTTTTTATTTTCTGATTGCAGATTTATTCATTCTATTTACTGAACATGATTATGGGGACGGCCATCTTGCCGAGCTGCTCTTAACAACATTTAGAGAGCATTTAGAGAATTGCTTTACAGCAGTCACATGGCCCCTAGACACAATGGTCAGGAGGGGACCTCATTAACTTCTATCTAGAGTTTTTGAGGCATGCTCTGTGACCTGTGCAGAGGTCAGGAGGGAATAGATAAGCTTTGACAATCATCAATTGTGTGTGGTGGATCCTGTGCAAAAGGATGAAGTAAGTATGTTTTTTTTTAAATTTCACACGTTATTTATATCAGATGCTGTGATCAACTATGAATGCAGCATCCGAGTGGTACAATGACGGGGAGTGGTGCCATCGAATTGTTGGATAATTCACTCATCTCTATATATGACACACACAATATATATATATATATATATATATATATATATATATATATCATATCTGTCATTCTAATTCTGCCTGTAATGATAAGCAGATAGCTGCAGTAATGTGATCTGTACAGACCAAGAAGTGGCACCTAATATTAGGCTTAGTGTCCTGTGCAAAAGCTGCAGGATTTTATGTTTTTTGTTTAAATAAAGATACTGACATGGAAAATTTGAAATAACATCATCAAAAATTCTTTAAAAATATGTTTTAAAAATCAAAGGTCTGTGTATAAACCTAGAACTAAAACCAAATGAGCTGTAATCTAATGAGAAATCATGAGGGTGCATAAAAAAAGCTAAGAAAAGAAAAAAAAAATCAAATAAATCCCTGTGTATCAGAAAGTAATACATAATTTGTAGCTGCAGTACTACATGTCCCATGACGCTCAGTTTGCCTGGGAATCTTCTGGCATTCCATTGAAGAACGAGTCTGGAACGTGGAAGACGTAGCACAATGTATTGGTCAGTTTTTCTACTAGAAAGAGTCCCCTTCCTCTGATTCATAATTCTTTGGTCAATAAATGTCTTAACCAGAAGCATGTGTGTTGACAAGTTATTGCTTAAATGTAATCTGAATCGGCTTATCCATCTCTGAGAAAAACGGTTCTATCTGAAATCCATTACATGCTTTTTGCAGCTTGCGGTGCATAATATTATGTAGCAAAATGAATAGCTTGTTTGATTTTCAACGTAATATTGATTCCTACATGTACGTATATATTGTGTTATTCTTCCTCAGAATGCATAGATGTTAAGTTTATCTGTTTTTTCCTGAAGACCTGCATGGAAAATGATGCCCTGTAGCTGCCTTTGCCATACATCAGAAGCAGTATGAAACTTCAGTTCTTCGGTGTTAAATCCTTTTTGATATTTACACTAATGATTTATGCGCCGCTTTCTAATCTTTGCATTCAAATGGTGAGACAATAGCATTAGATGGTCCCTATGTTCTCCTAGCAGTTGTGCATATTTACTGAGGCGTCTTGAGTGAAGATTGTGCACATATCATTAATCCATCTGGCTACTTTGGTTACAAGCGCAGATGAAATCACTGCTTCCAAGATCTTAACCTTTCAAGTTTACAATGTTTCTTTCCAATGCTGGCTGAAAGCAAGAAAATCCTGGCTGGAGAATTCCTTGGCATTTCCAAAGTTCCACATGAGCCAGCAACCTGGAAAGACCATATCAATCTGGAATTTCTCAAAGGTCCTGAGTTTTCAGGATCCAAATGCATCAAAATACCATTAACAGCAGTAAGCGGAAGTATTTGTATCTGAAATCCTGACTGGGGAACCTAAAATTGGCGGGTGAAAAAATGTAAAAAGTTATTGGGACTAAAGGTGTCCACACACCTTCAATAGCTGAATATTTGCTCCGCCAACAGGTCATTTTCCCAACTCTCCCATACACATGCAGATGTTCGAATGAAATTTAAAACCAAGCACTTGTAGCCATAATTGGATATTATGGGCAGAATGGTGGCTCAGTGGTTAGCGCTGGGGTCCTAGGTTCGAATCCAACCAAGGACAACATCTGCATGGAATTTGTATGTTTTCGCCATGTTTGCATGGGTTTTCCTCAGGTTATTCCGGTTTCCACCCACACCCATGTTTAAAATAGACACAAGAAAGATCTCTTGTTTAAAAAAGATTGTTCAATATAAGGTCTTTGAAAGAAAATATTCCTAGAAAGATTGTTTTTCTGCTGTAGCTTGTATGGCTGGTTTGAATGACTGTACAGCCCAAAATGGACTAAAATGTTCAAGTGCTGATCAACCATCAAGTTATAGAAGTAGTAAACCTTTCTAAGGTGTTACACATCATCATACAGCAAACTTTAAATTGACATTTAACACATCACATCAAATGTGAAGTTAGTTTCCTGCATTGTGGAATGTAACACATTAGAAGTCAAGTAAAGGTTTGCTAGATCTGTACTTCTATCTTATCATCTTAAATCTGGTCATAGACATAATAGCTATTGGTTGCAATTAGAGATGAGCGAATCATTCAAAAAATTATTCGACGAACATTCCCGGAAGTTTTCCTAAGATTCGTATATTCGACAAATAGATTTGTTGTATTTGCGTACAAAATATACGTTATTATGTGCTATTAGCGAACATTTGGGCACTAATAATGAACGTACAGTTAAAAAATGTACGCAACTTCTTAGAAGACGTACGCATGACGTACAAATAGCTTACGAATCCTCAGCGCACTATTGTCTACGCGATTACGTAATACGCAGGAACGTACAACAAGAGGCCGTGGCGTGCACTCCTCAGAGGCAGAGCGAATATTCGAAAATGGCATCCAGACCATCCTCATCATTTAGCTCTGCTGCACAGCTGAAATACATAGTCCGGCTGATGGACCGCCAGGACTACGAATTACGATGGCACTAGAGATGAGCGAGCATGCTGGTCCGAGCTTGGTGCTCGTTCGAGTATTACGGTACTTGTAAGTGCTCGCTGCTCGGACGAGTATCTCGCCATGCTCGAGGAAATGGCATCTTCCGCATTGTGCATTTTTGGCGCCTATAAACTCAGCCAATCACAAGCCAGGAGCCTCTGCGGTACACCCAGCATCACGTGGGGCCCTTACATGTCGATAGCAGGGGTTGGCTGACCTGATCAGGTGACCCTGGAATATACTAGGGACTGCCCGCGGTGCTCGGCTCAGATGCTGTCTGGATGTCGTTAGGGACAGAGCTGCTGCGTTTCAGGGAGAGTGTTTAGGGCCTGCATTTAGTTCTTTGTTAGG